>JAIPRM010014915.1:0-10456 GCA_025469315.1 Stegophylla sp. TES_Ste_2020
ATAAGAATGTCATGTTGTGATAAAAAAAAAACATTTTGGTAACCACTAGTAACATAGAAAATTTAATTTGCTATAACTTCTTTGATATTTATCCGATTATTTTGCTTGGAGCGTCATTGGATTTGTATTTGAATTTATAATCTATGTTATCAACACAGTATTTTGATTAGAGCTGTTTTAAAATTTTTAAAACCGAAAACGCATATATGCGTCAATGGCACTCAAAGGGTTAAATGAACACAGATTATTTTGTTATTAGTTAATTATCTTTTCCCAAATAATATTGCTTAAATCTTGAAAATTTCAATAATACCTTATCATAGAATTTTGGATACAACATAAATGTCTAACAATTGTTAAATATAAATATCAAGGCCGTAACTAAGGGAGAGGTTTCAGGGTTAGATTAGAAAAGGATAGTTTTCAACTTTTTGGTCAAATTTGAGAAGTTTTCCCAAATTTTGAGATAACTAATGAGAATTTCAAAAAATAACCTCTAATAAGTACTATCTACAGGCGAATTTCAATTCAAAAAGTTGCTAGCAGAAAAGTCTGGACGAAAAAATTTATATGTAAAATAAAGAAGAAATAAAAATAAATATCATTATAAAAACAATAGCTTCATCGCTTCACTCAGAATCTAAAATGAATAACAATTTAACAAAAATTGATATAGGTATAAAAGTCAGAATTATGACCATTAAAAATGTAGGTTTAGAGTAATAAAAATGTATTAACTATTTATCATCATATTTAAACAAAGTAATAAAAAAAGTATCATACAAAATACATTTAGATAGGAGGTAGATACTTACTTTAAATTATATTAAAATATAATAATATTTTTCGATTATAGATAAAATATTTTAACAAAGACTACAAAAAGTATAACGTAAAATAAATTAAGCTTTCACATTCAATAACAACAAAATTATATTAATTGATTTCAATCAAAAATTTAAGAATTGCGTATAATTTTTGTATTCAGAGCGAAACAAAGAAACTAGTGTTTTTAAAATGATGTTCTTTCTTTTTTTTTTCTATAAACACTGTTTTGTAAGAAAATACCTAAAGTAAAGTACAGTAAGGTATGGTAAAGTCAAGTAACATAAAGCATATAGTAAAGTAAAGCAAAGATAAGTATAGCATAGACAAGAAAGCCAGACATACTTAACCAACAGATATTCTTCACTCCTCAAACCTTGAAAAAGGTGACATCTATATTTTACTTATTAAAATGATAAAATTACATGACATTGGAAAAATGTGGCCTGAATAAAATAATTTACAGGCCTGAATTTCTACTCCAGGCCGCCCCTGTATATATATGCACGTAGACAATGCTTAGAATTAGTTTATTAGAGTAAGTAATTTTAAGGTGATGAGAAAATTAGAATTAAATGATGATGGAGCAAATGGGCAGAGATAATAAAAAAATTTATGTTTTAAGAATTTTGATACTCGAGTAGTTTTAACCAAAATTTTTTTAATATTACAAGCCAAAGAAGGGAGTCCTTATCGGAGTCGATCAAAGCCACTGTCTATTCAAAAAGACAAAGGGTTCGTCAGTTCCGGTGAAGGGCTCACTTTGGAGAGTACCTAATTTTAAAAATATTTCTGTAAAGTACTACATTTCAGATATTCATTTTTATTTTATGTTATATTAAGGCAATTAGCCTTCAGTTTTACTTTATTGAAACAAGAGTTTCATCCTTTGTTAATCATTTGTTTGTAATATTTTTTTTTGAAAGTAATAAACAGATTTTTAATACTAAAAAAAAATCAAGTTATTAAAAATTATTTGCTAATAGTAAAAAATAATTTCTAAGTGACATGATATTATTATTCTGTAACTTATCCAAGAGCGTTGATTGTCGTTTGTCATTTAAGAAAAGGGTACTTTCGTCAGGTAGATAATATTTTATTTCACGATTATCATGAGCGTTGATTGTCCTTCGCCGTTTGATCGGATATAAAAAATTTTCTTACCAACATATGTAGTATATGTGAGGTGCAATAAAATATTATTTCCCACGTATACTACAAAAAATTAGTGCCCAATGTGGGGTTTAAACTAATGACCGCGAGATTAAGAGTCTCGTGATTTATCAACTGAGGTAGCCAGGCATATTTCGTTGGGTGAATTTTTATTTTATAATTATTATAGGTACATTACCTACTCTTTAGTATTAATTTAAATTATATGATAAACAACTAAATTTAAATTAGAAAAAATATGTGTCCATAATTAATTGCAAGAAAAAAATGAACTAAAAAAAAATTATCTTTACAATTATTTTAATTAAGAACTTTGTATAAACAACAGTACTCAAATATTAATTATTAACATAAATAATTTTAAAATTATAAAGTATAACTATATTAGGTATATTTATATATTATTACTCTTCAGCAATTGAAAATATAATGTCACTGTATTTTCTAGTCATCACAGAATGTATTACAAAATTAAAAATAAAACTTTCATTTTGCATTTGTTTAAAATTTATGATAATTTTATGTATTTTAAGACATATTTTATGTATTTTTTACAAATAAGTATACCTACTAATAATGTAGATTAAATTCTCAAAACCTGAAATTTTAAAAGTGATTTATTTTGCAATGAATATTTGTGTTCTTTATGTTTAATTATAAAGATGGTAGTAAACAGTTGATTGTAAATTGTGTCTATAACTTACATATTTATATATATTGTAAATTAATAATTTAACTTTGTCATTATTAAATTTGTTACTAAACAATAAAGAACTTATTACATATAAAACGATGTGAGCAAAATGTGACAAAAGACATTTCATATGACTTGAATAGTGATAAACATCGAGTTACAATGCAGATTCAGAAATTCATTCAGGTTTAAACGAAGAAGATTGCATGGCAGAATGTAAATTTTTAATTACTAAAAAGAATTTTTTTAAAAAAAAATATGAATGCATTAAAAAGTAATTTCAATGTTTTTTAGAGCATTAAAATAAGTGCCTTAACTGTAAGATTTATATGTTACAGCTAAAATCTGAAATATGGCTCGTGTGCATATTCTCTATACTATTAGGATAAAGTGAATAATCAAAATTCAAAATCATAGTTTCATTATACACGTTTTTCGTAGTACATTTATTTGTTATTAAATACAATTTTTTAAACATATTGACAATTACTTTTTTGTATATTAACTGAAGGTCTATTTAGAATAATTTTAATAAAGAAATGAATAATCGTTTCTTTAAAATTCAACATATCCTAGAATATCCCACCTTAAAGGAGCAAAATATATCATTTTTAAATTTTTTAAATAATATCAATATAAATTTATTGTATTAAAAAAATTAAATATATTAAATATTTAAGGTCCAATTATTCTAATATCACTCTCTTTTTTTATTTTCATAATACTTCTAATGTATTTGCTAATTATTTTTCATTAGTTTGTGATTCTAATAACTATATAAAATATTGATTATGTAACGTTAAGTTTACATTATTTATTCAATTTATCCCTTTTAATTGAGATTTTTCCTCAATATTGGAAAAATCATTTGTTTCTCTCATGCATTAGTGAAGTAACAAAAAAAAATGTCAAAAATTATAGGCCAATACCTAAAATATCTATTTTACATAGTTTTTGAAGCTATAATCACTAAAATAATTTCCAACTTATTATTTAAAAACATTAGTTTATCTCAACATGGATTCCTACATAAACACTTGATTCAAACTTATTTACTAGTATATTAGAACTTTCTTATCAATAGTCTTGATCAAAATTTTTAAGTGAATGCAATATATACAGATTTTCAGAAGGCTTTTGATAAAGTCAATCATTCCCTATTATTTCTTATGTTAAAGTATTTTGGCTTTGATGGTCACTTTCTTATTTAGTTATTTTCATATCTCTGTAATAAAACTCAAGTAGTTAAAATATCTTTTTATTATTCTAATGAATACTTAGTTACCTCGAGAGTTCCACAAGGATCTCATTTAGGACCCATTCTTTTCTTAATTTTTATTAATGATCTTCCTCTTACTTTGGATAGCTCATCGAAAATTTTAATATTTTGTTGATGACGTTAAAATTTACTGTAAAATTAAAAATTCTGAACATCATAATTTGTTGCAATCCAATTAAAAATAAATTTGTATTATGAAGTAAAATCTGTCATTGAACTATGATACATGTAATGCTATAAAATTATCACAAAGTAAAAGTGCCATATTTTATAATATTATCATATTGATTATCCCCTTGAAAGATGTATTTCTACCAAAGTTCTAGGTATTTGTTTTGAATCTGTTCTGTCATTCAAAATAAATCACAAAATGACTGTCAATAAGGTGCATAAGATGTTGAGCAGTATTAACAGAAATAATAGACTTAAGAAATTCTTTGTTTAAAAAATTTGTACAGTTCCTTAGTTTGATCTAATCTACATTTTGACCCACTAATTTGGTCTAATAATTATTCAACTTATTTATTTGATCTTAATAATATCCAATATAAATTTTTGAAAAGAATCGCTAATTTTACTACTTTCATTATCTCCAGAGACCACTTTTATGTGGTTCAAGATTCTATTGGTCTTCTATTAGAAGTGATTTAATGGATGTTATATTTGTTTATGATAATAAATTATATTAGTATATTCTAAATAATTATATCAACAGCTCAGAAATTTTAAATTTAATTGGATTTAGAATCGCTATTAGGAATACTCGAAATTCTAATTTATTCTTTATGCCTAAATTTTAAATAAATTGTGCCAAAAATGCATTTTTTACAAGAGCTCTAAATGCCAATAAAATCTCCATTATCTTAAATTTTTTTAATAATTTATCTAGCCTTGTCTTTAAAACTAAAACTTTATTAGTTTTAAAATATAATACTTAATTCTTTTATATTTATCATTACATAGCCAAATTTGTTTAGGGGTAGGAGAGGTTCTTAATTTTTTTCATAACATTATGACATTTGTTTTCCATTACTATCGCTGTATCTATTTGATTATGCCATAAAATAGTTTTTTTCTTATGGGTTTCCTTTTTGTATTTCTGTGATTATTATGTTTTTTGCCATTTTATTTTTTATATTATAGCTATGTCTATTAGTTTTCATGTGTCAATCATTATGTACTACACTGTAATGTTTTGTTAAAGATGCCCATTATAATTATTACAAATAAATAAATAATAATACCTCCAACCTTAAGTTCACCCTCTAAAAAATATATTATTCCGGCATCCCTGAATTCTGAGACATTACTGTGTCTAAATTTAAAATCAATACAAAATGATGTCCTAAAGCACTTCTTCAGAACACTGGGATATAAGTTCCAAGACAAGTAACCTCACGGAAAATACGAGGCGAATGGCCACCCTAAGTGTATAGGTTCCACATTGGATGAGAATGACTATGTAAGTTGTACATTGGACTTTTCCCTTAACAATTTCTGAATAAATCTTTTAACTTAAAACACTTAATTTTTCAGGAAATATTTTTATTTTTTCATTTATATTTTTATATTTTATTTAAAAAACTAGTACAACTAAATTTTTGAAGACAAATATATTCCACTAATTTTTACTAAATATCAATTAAAATTTTTTTTTTAATGACAAAGATTATTATGAACTAAGTAGGTATATATTCTGAAAGTGAACATTCTTTCTGAAAAGTTTAATATTTATATTTATTTATCGGAACAATAATTAACAATAATAAACAATAACTCTTGATATGAGAACTGGGAAGACCTAAGTGGAAATCCATTTTAATTGGTATTTTAAAACAAAAGTTTATAGTATTAACTAGAGCCACTAACTCTGAGAATATAATGCGATCACAGACACACAGTGCGCGCAAGCACAAAATAATGTTAGATACTGAGTAGAGCAAAGAAGCTTATGATTTTACAATGATGTTTAATTATTTATATTTTCTTCTTTTGTAAACACTTTTTCGAAAAGAAATACTTGTCCAAAAGTTTCGATCAGAACTTCAGAGATCCAAAATCACACTCAGATGGTACTTTTGAGAGGTCATTGTTAAAATTTCTCTATACTTTTTTCAAAAACCTAGAAAATTTGACAATAAATTGACAAAAGAACAGCAAAATTAGCAATTACCAGAATTTTTGAAAAATCAAAAATTTCTTTTTAATATAACTTTGAAAATAATATAGCAAGAAACTTGAAACTTTCACCAACTACTAAAAATGCTCACGCAAATACATCATAAAAATTTTGAAAATATTCAATTAATTTTGAGTTAAAAATAGCATTTTGAAAATATTGGAAATTTCTCATTTTTTGTTAGTTTTTATAAAATAAAATTTTTAATTCTTGATATTAAGACTTAAAAATTTAGTATGATTTCAATCATATAATATATGTCTAATTGACCTGAAAATATTTTGAAAATCATAAGAGCTGTTTGAATTTAGAATTTTAATGAAAATCGTTAGTTTTGAAACTTGGCACCTAGGTGGAAAATTTCATTGTGAATATTTTTATGCAATAAAATTTCTTACGGACAAATTATTTAACATTTTACAAGGGTTTGATTGAAAAAATATTGAAGAAAGTACGGACAAATTTTATAATGTATTTCTACACACTAAAAGGTAGGTAATGTTTTTCGCTTATCTTATCTTTTGTATTTTTTGTTGCAATATACTCTGCGCCACGAGGGACGGACACTCCGCTGCCCAAGTAATTCGATATCACAGAACTATTTTTCCCCAACATAATTGTTTTTATTATTTATAGACTATAGCAATTGTGTTAACAGAAAAATTTGTTTTTACATATTTATTAATAAATAGTAACTTACATGTATATAATAATATTATACTCACCAAAAAAATGAATGTTCTTTATTTAATTATCGAGCCTTGAAGATACTTATGTTTAGGCATAAAATATATAATTAAGGTGCACATACAATGTTACATCATCACTCTAATAGTTTACGAATTTTACTCACTCTGTATAACTTTTATATAGCGCTTGTTGTGTTGTTATACTATAGAATTATGGTGAACCATGCGTGAAAATGAACACATCTCAGTTGCGGTCTTTCGTGGCGCTGAGTGTAGTATGCACTACTGTGTCATTTTATAGCCGTTTAAACTTAAAATTAGCCTAAAACTAGTCATTATTACGTAAAATATTGATTTTTTAATTTTTTAATCAAAACCTACAAAATAGAAAACTTCTATATATCTCTATAGTATCTCACCCGAGGTACGAAGAACACCTTGATGAAGGAAGTATACACTTTTTTTTTGATTCTGAACGAAGAGATGAAAATTATGGTTTAACAATGATGTTTATTTTAAGATTCTGAACGAAGTGAAAAAGCTTAATATGTTACACAATGTTTACACGTAGTATTTAAAACGGAATTTGTGTGCTCATTATGTAGGTTAGGCAGGTTTAGGTAGGTAGGTAGGTAGGTCCTCTCCATGAGCCCACCTTGTCGTGGTAGAGGGGCTCATGCCTCTAGGGGCATGCTAACAGGCTCACCAAAAAACAATATAGTTAAAAAGTCTTTGGACATTTTACCCCAGCCCCAGGGCCCCACGGATTCAGGGGATCCATTATCATAGCTTTCTTTCATCATATCTCTCTCTTCTTCTCTTCTGTTAGATTGGTTAAGTACCTGTCGCCTTGTCTGTCTTTAATAGCCTGTCATCTGTTGTCTGCCATCTCTGTCTATGTCTATCATCTGTCGTTTGTAAACATGCTATTAGCATTGCTGCAGGTCCTAAGCCCAAATACAATAATGTGAAGACAAACTTCACTTGGTAACTATTTATTATTTTAGATTCTGAAAACGAAGTGAAAAAGCTAGTGTTTTTACAATGATGATTATTATTTTTTTTTTCTGTGTACAACTTTTCGTATAGAAATACTTGTCCAAAAGTATCGGTCAATAACCTTTTGAAACTCGATTCGCCTCTAGATTGTACTTTAAAGAGGTCATTTTTTGAATTTCTCAATTCTTCAATTTTTTATTTTGGAAAAAACTACCTAAAATTTGACAAAAACGACTCGGAAACCATCATTTTTTTGATCCAAATTTTATGAAAATTTAAACATAGATAGAAAATCATATAAAAAAGATTTTGACGCGAGAAAATTTTGAAAATGTGAAAAAAAATTTTGGACATTTTTTGAAAAAAATTTTTTTTTCTTATATTATTAACTTCCTTTGTTCAGAATCGTTTTACTGAAGAAATGATTAATCGTTTCTTTAAAATCTAATACGCCCGTCAAGAGAATACCACCCGTCGTGCAAAGTATGTTCGGTTTTTTTTTTCTTCTTCTGTAAACACTTTTTCGTAGGTATAGAAATACTTGTCCAAAAGTTTCGATCAATAACTTTATAATCCAAAATCACACCCAGATGGTACTTTTGAGAGGTCATTTTTCAAATTTCTCAATATTTTTTTCAAAAACAAGGAAAATCTGACAAAAAACGGAGAAATATGCTATTACCGGAATTTTTGTAAAATTGAAAATTGCTTTTTAACATAACTTCAAAAATAATGCAGCTAGGGATTTGAAACTTTCACCAACTACTAAAAATAGTTACAAGAACATTTCATAATAATTTCAAAAAGATTTGATCAATTTTGAGTTAAGTACAGTATTTTGAAAATTTTAGAAATTTCTCATTTTTTATTAGTTTTTATATAACATAATTTTTGATATTAAGACTTGAAAATTTAATATGATCTCACTGACATATATGTGTAATTGACCTGAAAAAATGTTGAAAATCATTTTTTAACTTTTTTCTGTATAACCGTTTGAAATTCAAATTTTGAGGAAATTCATTAGTTTTACCTAAAATTACACATTTTAACGTGCATATCCGTAAACGCATTAAATCACAATGTTTGTGTTCCTAACCACAGCAAACATTTAATATGCATTTTTCTCAATTAAAAAACTAAGTAAAGAAATATTTCTGAACTTAAGATTCTAAGTTAAAGAATTTAATGGTTTTACAATGATATATTTTTTTTATATGGATATATTATTATTTAATGCTTGATAAATTATATAATTATTTAATAACATTATTTAATCCAGGTAATGAATCAATGATTATGGTAGTAAATTTGTTTCACCCAGGAACTTTATTTAATTATAACAAAAATTTTACTGATCCACATAATTTTTTTTATAAAACATATTTGTCACTTATAAATACCTGGTACCTGTGGGTGACTTTCGTTACCTCCACCAATCCAAGGACTTATATAGTTCAGGGAAAACTGTTCAATAAATGACACTCCATATTTTTGAAAATATATCCACTCTAAAACCTGAAAATTATTTTGTCTGTAATTAATTAATTTGTTAGTGGATGCTAACCAATTTAGCACATTTTTTGTATATTAAGCAACAAAATAAATATTATTGTAACCAATTTAACTATATCTAATAATAAAAATTTTGTAACCAATAAAAACAAATAAAATTTATTTGTAAACAAATAAAAAAATTGTGACCAATTTAGCTATATCTAATAATAAAACTATAAATAATGTTACTTTGGTTACCTGATATCTGAGCAAAGATTAAAAATTTTAAACGAATATTGTACTAAAATTTTTGTTTTCATAATTATAATACATAATTATAATTTTTAACAAATTATTTTAGAATCTGATCCAAACCAACTAAATGTTCTGTTATGCGATGATAAAAATATTTTTATTTTTTTTATATTTAGATAAGGAAGTAATTTCTTTAAAAAATTCAAGTATTTTCAGGCATATATACTATTTGTTTAAAACATGCCATATAAACGGTTTTCAAAAAACTGACTTTAGTTATTTTATCAAAGTCTAGAAAAAATGGTGATAGTTCATATCCAGCAGTCATCGCTATCGGATGTGTAGTGTATTTATTTGTATGTGTATGTAGCGTCATAGGTACTGCTCTTGTACTTTATTGACTTTATTAATTAATAAATAATTAAAATATTTTCTTATACTATTGCATTTTTGTATACCATTTATTTATTTATTTATTTATTTAAGTTTTAAACGGGCCAGGCCCAATTACATACATTTTAATATTAACAATTGTTTGTTACAGTAATATATCGACAAGAAAAATAAAATAAAAGACAGTAAAATAAAAAAAAAATAAAAATACAATTAATACGTATAATACTTATATCTATGCATTAACAAGTATGAAATTACAATACATTTTAAATGAGTTGAAGTTTGGTGATATAAACAGATCGATTTTTAATTCACTTATAGTTTTCATAATTCTATTGAGTGTGGTATTGCTTGCATAACTGGTTACTTCTGTGCTAATATAAAAAGTATTTATAGACCGTGTGTTACGAATAGGGGTATGAAAGGAGAAACGACTTAAGAACTCAGGACAATCAATGTTACCTGTGAAG
>JAIPRM010014916.1:0-10455 GCA_025469315.1 Stegophylla sp. TES_Ste_2020
GTTTTTATTTGATTAATAAATATTAGTAGATAAATTAGTAATCGGAGGGAGAGGATAGTCCAAGAAAAGTGGTCAATGTACCGACACAATATCCCGTTTAATATATTAATTTTGATGTGTCTTTTGGCTGTTTTAAAAACAATATTTTCCGCTAGGAAATTATTGTTTAGAATAAGAATTTAGTAGCTTATTTTAGTAGGTGCCACCACCGCAACAGTCGGAGCTGTTGCAGGTGGCCGTCGCAGCTGTCCTAAGGTGACCGCCGTAGGCGTCAGAAGGTAGCTACTGCAGTAGTCGAAGGGTGGTCGCCATATTTGTTCCGAACCACTACTCCCTCACCCCAACGTCACCGAACGTACTCGATCAAGTATCTTTCATAGACGGAAAACGCCGAATAGCTGCAAGATGACGACCTCATGCTCTTATCCATCGTATCTTTTATCTTTACAAACATTTTTGATTTTACCATATTATTCATAACACTTGAGCAATATTTTTAACGTTGGCCATTGTATCAAAGTATAATTAATATAATAAACAGTGTTTTTGTATTATCAGGCATTGAAGCATATTAGGATGTTGGAAAAAGTGAAATTATTTTTTTTTATAAAAAAGTGACATAAATAGTGACCTATTTTAATAAAAAAAATCTTAAATTAGTGTTATATAGTGAAATAAAGACAATACATTTTAATATATTCATACAAAAATAAATGCCATGACTGCACATATAGTAAGTTGTTTAGCAATCAAAGTAAATTTTTATAATATTTTTAAGTATTCTTTTCTGTGTAGTATAAATTTAGTTAATGTGTGTACTAAAATGTAAGACTTAGAAAATATAAAAAAAAACACAAGACTATCACTTTATTCAGTCTACTTTATTGATATAAAATATAAAGTTAAGCCTATTACAAATTACTTATAAATCATAAATGTTATTTTAAATAAAAGTTTAACTGTATGCAAATAATTGATAACAAAGTTTTATAATTATACCTTATAAACAAAATATTTATTATTAGGTACAGACTAGTTTATCGCTTACTTCAGTTTTTTGATATTTTGATTTTAAGTCATATAAGATATTCAATAAAGTAACAAAATTATACATACAACTCTTTATAATATAACATGAAAATAAAGTAAAAACATATTGTAAATTAAATGATTATTTTGAAATTATTTATGTTTTAATAACATATTTATTTGTTTTTGTATTTTATCACAGTCATTTTTGTAGATGTCCTTTTCATCTTCAATTTTGAATAGGTAATAAGTTTTTTTGAGTAAGAACTTTAATTGATAAATTAGAATTATTTTCTTTAATTTAGCTGTTTTCACAAAAACGTTGAAGTAATGTCAATAATAGCAATATAATTTCATCAAAAGCCTTATGAATCAATGGTTCATCTTTTTGAAAAATACCAGAGAACTTGTGAATACTTTGGCGCTTGAATAATAATATGCAACCGAGCCTTCATAGTTGGCTGCTTAAGCAGGTCTACAATTTTTTTATAGCTAGCTGATATCATTTGAGTAGATTTATTTTTCGGGAAAAAAAATAGAAAATAATGTTGAACAGCTTTCCATTGCTGAAGTAATTGTGTTTAATTGTGTTTATATATATATTTTTTTAATTTGGGAAAACTACTACAAATTTGACAAAAATAACTTGGGAACTATCTTTTTTTAATACAAATTTTATGAAAATATAAACATAGATACACAATTATTTGTGAATAATTTTGAAAATATGAAAAAATGTAAATTTTTTTTCAACAATTTTCTTTCCTTTTCTTTATTTATTGGATAAAAAAAAGTAAAGTAAAGCAAAGATAAGTAAAGTATAGACAAGAATGCCGGATATATTTCGCACCACGGATATTTTTTCCTCTTCGAGTTAGATATTCTTGGTGAGTGTGTTGAAAATGACAACTATTGTTGTTCTTTATATTATTAACTTTCTTTGATTATAATCGTATTATTAAAGAAATCATATATAGTGAAAAAATATACATATATTGAATTTTAAAATTTCATCATCAAATATTCTATAAAAATTTATGAAATTAAGAAATATGTTCTTAAAACTTCAAAAACACTAAATAAGCAAAAATATACACTACTTATAAATTTTTAATATTTATTTAATAAAGTTGAATTTTTGTTTCATTTAGCATTAAATCTAATGGCTCACAAAATAAATGCAAACACATTAACTTCCAAGCCTTATTTTTCAAATATATAATAACATTATGTTTACCTGCAGATTATGTTTAATGAAGACTAGCTTAGCAGCTCTTTCATTCAGGAGCCTGTTTCTTTTTTTACTGTGAACATCTTGATAGGTACTAAAAGTACGTTTTACAGCAGCTGAAGTTGCAGGTAAAGATAATATTATAGTAGCTATTTTAGACAGTTCTGTATCATTACAAAATGCTGTCCACCAATTTAATGCCTCTGATTCTTCTGAAGCAACTCATAGATATTCCTTAAATTTTGGGAATGGACCAGATTGGTTTTTAAAATTAGTAAAATCAGAAATTACGGTTCTTGCATTAATTTATATATTATCCATGTGTTTAGATTGATAAATAAATTCTACTGCTTCATTTTGTTCATTTGAATTTAAAGATTTACCTAAATATTTAGGATCAAGAACATTTGAAGCTTTGTGAATTTTATTGAAATAGAATTCTTTTCTTAGAGCAATAGCTTCCATAATATATTTTTCATCACTTTTTAAAATTATATTACTTTTTAATGTCTCTTCAAATGATTTTTTTATTTCTGACAAAATAAAAGGTACAATACTTAGTTGTGGCATATCTCCCTCTATATTCGTAATCCACTTTGCAACAAGATTTAAAAGACTGAAAATATTCAATTTTTTTCCAGAAATCTGAACTGCTTATAGTTTTCTTTATATTTGTTCTAAGGTCTTTTTCAGCAACTTCGTCAACATTCATTGAACGAATAATTTGTTTATTAACTAATAGTGATTTAAAAAAACACTACTATTGTTCCCCATCTGGTAATAACGGGCAATGAAAGTGCCATAGAAGGAGAACTTTTTTCTTTTATAAAAATAAGACTTGATGTCCCTTGGTTTTTAAAAATCTCCTATGTGAAAAATTCTTGTTTTTCAGGAGAGTTATTTTAGTATTTTTAAAGATCAGTAGTGTTTATAAAAATTTGAAAAGTATTATAGTTTTGTAAAATACTTAAGTTTAAAAATAAAATGAAATTCTTATTTTATTATATAGCTTTATGTAAAAAGGATAATATAGGTAAAGCATCTTTTTAAGATTTTTTTATCAAGGTTTAGTTAGGTAGTGCTATTTTATTCTGAAGAATCATATATTAAAAATCCGATTAAGAAGTTTGTTACTTACACAATTATACATATTAAATTGTTAAAATTGACATAACACATGAGATATTTTCTAACTATAACACAACTAAACAAATTAATTAGAATAGGACTTATAAATTATAATAATAAAATTAAGTTAGTACCTTAACTTAAGAATTAGGCCCTGAATTAGGTATACTTAAATACCTACCATAATTGTTAAATAATAATAATAATAATATTATACCTTTTATATTTGAAATATTAAATACCTATTAGTTAAACATGGTAAGTTTTTCAGAAAATGTTCAGTAGGTATACTGTGCATATGAGACATAAATAAAATAATTTTTATAACTTTTACATGAATAATTTCACATACAAATCATATAATTATTTATCAATAAATACAGTTTTTTCTGAATTTAGAAATATCAATATCTCATTTTACATAATGTTGCTCATGGGTGGTTTTTCACGCTATAAGACGCTATGTATTTTATAGCAATTTCTTACAAATTTTCGTATAATTAGTTCAAAATTTTATCAAGTTAAAACACTCAATATTAAGAAAATTAAAACTGACTTTTTCATAATAATGTTTATAGAATTATAGCTGTACTGACTATATTATTATAAGGTATAGGTAACTTAGTACCATAGCCCTATGCTTATAGGTATTAAATTTAATCTATATATTTACAAAATAAATATAGGTACAATAAGTTTACTTATATATTTTTCACTATGCTTTAAATTAACTTATGTCTTAAACTTTATTTCTGAGGAACAGTAATTACAAAATTTTAAAATATTTTTTTTGTCGTGTGGCGTTTGGAAATGTAGACCATGAACAAAAGTTACAAACTTTTTTATTTATTTTCGTTTTTCCTTCCTTTATACATTCATCTCGAAATACATAATTAAATAAGAGGTATTATTGGTAGCTATTTACCTAAATATTGTACGGCTTAACGATAAGTCGTCTGATACAGCTCCAGGAAATATAGACTTAAACACATCTCCAATATTAGCAAATGATGCTACTGAATAATTACTCAAAATCACCTTCAAACTCCTAATCATTTCAGCTTTAGTAGTATTGTCCTTAGTACTACCAAGTTGAATTTTTTGAACAGATTGACTGTTTGAAAAAGAAATACGTGTCGAATTTCCCATAAGACTCAACTTCTTTTTATCAAGCTTAGAGTTACACATTTTTTTGTGTTTTTCTCCTTTTGCATGTTAAGTAATAGCTTGGAAACCTTTCCCTGATGTATGAACCTATGATACTCATACATATTTTGCAATAAAATTCATAGTCATTTTGCTTTTTACCCCAATCTGATACTATATATGCTTATCCATCATCTTTTTTAAACCATTCTTCTCTAAAGTTACACTTTCCCATTGTATTCAATCTTTATGTTGAAAAATAATCGATGAATCGCTTTATTGTACTACTTTAGTAGGTATAGCACTGTGTTTCTTTTTATTTAATAATTGATACACGATACGTTACGATTTATAATTTAATGTGAAAACTAAATTAAATGTACAAAAAACAACCCACAAAACACTGCAACTAATAATCACACAAATTAATGTTTTCACATAAAAAAAAAAAATAATAATAATAATTCAACATAATTATGGTCTTAGGTTAAGTTCAGATTATAATTTACTGTCATGATAAATTATATGCCATGTCCAGTAATAGCTATAGATGTTGTGATAGTTTGGATCGCCAATTGACTTGGAATCCAAGTTATCAAAGATTATTTATTTGTTTTGCTGGGAAACGTGCCCCAATTCAGTCGTTAAGTCAGTGAGATGGTTAAATAATGAAATAATAACACTTTTATTATTTATTAATATAAACTGTTTATTTAAAACACTTTGTAAAATTATAATATCATAAAAATTGTGTAGCATAAATCTTGTGTACTTTATGAGTGCCGGGAATCGTCTGGTTTGGCCCTGGTGGCCGGGACATATTTATATCCCCATGTGTGTGTGTGTTAGTGTGTTTCTGTGCAAAATACTAGCGACCCACGCATTTTGCATATGTGTCGGTTTATAGATAATTGATTTCCATTTATCTCATCACATCCTGTGTAATGAGGTCAGTTAGTGGTATTTTCATTATTTTCAGTATTTCATTATTATAAAAACATTTAATTTATTTATCCTTGTAATTGTGATAAAAGAAATAACCACAAAAAGAATCATATTATAAAAAAACGAAAGACCTTCACAACCCTCTATTTAACATACATAATTAATATAATTGATAGGGTGTGTGTTGTGGTTATGGAGAAGGACCTTGTCCGTAACAATGTAATGTTTACAGCTATAAACATGCAGCTCTCAACAATTTGAAAATAACAGTGTGACCAACCAAGTCACTTCATACCTAGGATTTAATAGGACACTGCATACCATGGCCTTAGCTGATGTACAGTGTACACTATCAAATTTGAATAGTTATAAAAAAAAAAAATCCTTAGATTGCATTTTTGGGAGGTAAATATTATTATTTATATCTATTATAAAATATGATAAAATTAAAATTTCGAGAAAATTATTTTAAATAAAACATTGCATTTTTATAATGCCTGTAGTTAAAAGTGACTCTTAGTAACTTTTGAGTTATTTAGTGACTTTTAGTGATTTCAGTGACTTGCTTCCATGCCTGCATTATTCAGCTGAGATACAATACTTACAAATATTTTATTTTTGAAATTGGAATAAATAGATACATACTGAATACTTATTATTTCCTGCTCCAGATTCCCAGGTATCTATTATATCTTCTTTTTCGAAATGAACACTACAAATTTTAGATCTTGGGTTTAATAAAATACCAATTTTTCTCTACCAAGTTATATTAGAATTTACTGGCATACCTAATCTTGATTTTGCCAATGAATGGCAATTTGGTACACAGCAATTTGCAGACATAATTAGATTAAAAGTGTAAATATATGAAGAAAGAAAAGTTATATATGTATAAAATATGACAATTAATTTTGTATAATAATACAACAGTCTTAGTATGATCAGAGATTATTGTATTATTTGTACAAATTATTATGTATCGTTTAATAATTTACGATTTATAAACTGTGCCTGTGGACAATCACAAATAAAATTAAAATAAAATAGGTATATCTTAATTTGTGTGTATAATGAAAAAGTTCAAAGAATAACGCGAAATCACAATATATTATCATGATCCATTATAGAGATAAATAAATTTTTGTTTTTTGTAGTTGAAAAATTCGCCACTAGTTTATTAATAAGCGCTATGCGTCAAATTTGAAGAGGTGAATTTACAGAAACAACAATTTGTTGATAACAGGCTTTCATTGTGTATCCTGGATATTTTAATTTGTGCTCTAGACGCTTGTCCGTACCATCCCCAACGGCTCCAAAACCAATTCCAACATTTTGACCAACCTAATCAATAAAACATTATTACTCAAGAGCCTTGTATGACCACTATCATCATAACATTTACCACAACAATTACTTCAACGTTTATCGCAATAACTACACGACCATCACCAACACCACACAATCAGTCAATCATATAGACTCCAAGAGTAACCAACTTTGTTGTACACTGAAAAGAAAAATCCCAATTTTCGTATTTTTATGGACAAAAAGGGGGATGAGCACACTCAAAAAATCATCCTGTATATATAATTATTAATTTAAAATTTTTTATAGATTGGTTCAATATGATGTCAATACCAACTTCTAGATTATTGAAAGCCATAAAAGAGTATCAAACAAAGTATGTTGATGATGATTTTGAACAACCTGAGATGATTATTTCGAAACTTCGTGCCTACCAACAAACAGCTATAAAATGGATAATGGATAGAGAAAAAAATAATGATTGTGAGTTAATATATACCTAATAAAAAAGTTTTATTTTGTTTTTTTTTCAGAAGTTATAACTTATTACCAGCGCTCAGAAATTCAAAACATTACTTATTTTTTTGGTTTGACTTAATATTTAGTCGGTTGCTATGAACATTTATGACACGTGACAACGATTTCAATTTCGAAATTAAAAAGTGCTATATTTGCTTATTTTGACGGCTATTGATATAAATACTTAGTTTTGTTTTCAAATTTGTTACCTAATTAATGAAGTCACGGTTTATTGGCTAAAAATTATGTTTTTTTCATTATGTATAAGTATTTAAACTAAAATCAAAAATAATTGTTCATCTTATTTTTCTATGAACCAGTTGTAAATATTTTTTTTTTAATTTGTAATGTTTTTATATATGTGTATTAAATACTGTGCTAACAGATAAAGAAATCTCAAAAATCAATAATTTTGTAACACAAAAGTGGTAGATTTTGAGGTGACACCAAAATCTATCTATTTTCCAATGTATAAATACTTTTTTAAGGGAGGGATAAACAATTTTTAAATTTGCTAAGTATTTTTACATATTTTTGTGTTTTAAAGTGCTCTTAATTAAGTTTTTAAATGATTTTAAAAGCACTTATATGATGATTTTTAAATGCTTTAAGTCTCGAACATTAATAACTACATTATACTAAAATTATAAAACATGAATATTCTTATATTTATAAAAGTATTTTATTTTAGTAGTGAAAAGTGATGGATCAAAATTTAGTGGAGGGATTCTAGCTGATGATATTGGTCTGGGTAAAACAGTTGAAATGCTGTGTTCTATATTGGCAAACTCATCACCCCAAGAAGTATAATCATTTTTATTTCCTTAATTTATTAGGTTTGCTAATCTTGTTATATCTTTTAGCTCTACTGTAAGAAGATTATGATTACAGACTCTATAAATGATAATCAAGATACCTTAATAGCAACCACTTCTAAATCATTAACCAGAAAATACATATCACATGCAAGTAAAATTAATATTGAAAAACAATCAGTAAATCACTTACAAAACTTGTTAAACAATTGGAATAAAAATTCTTTAAATATAAATACTATATCAAAGAATAGTTTTTTGGAGAATACTTTGGATGATGGTACTCTGACTGTTGAATGTTGTACTGACACTTCATCAGATAATACCTTAGTATTTTGTGCAGTGTATGGAAAAACTCAACATGCAAGTTGTGCTAATATTAATCCAATACCGTTTCAAAAAGTTCCATTCTTGTGTGCCATTTGTTGGACTTTAACTGATAAAAATGAATGTAAAGCTGCATTAATTGTTGTACCAGAATCTGTTATAAGCCAGTGGATTGATGAGGTAATATAATTTGTTTATACATATTTTAGGAGCATGTATACTTTTTTTAAAATATTTATTTAAAGTATTCATTTTAGAACTATATACACAATATACCTAAATGATTTTTCAAATTATGTCCCTATTGACATTTTGATCATGTAACAATTTCGAGTTTCTAAATTTATTAATTTCATTTATGAATTATACCACTGTTAAATAATGTTCAGCTTGCCAGGTATAGATATAATGCTATCAATATCTACATAACGTTACTGATTATCTTCTAAATATATTTTTGGTGAAAGCGAATTAAGATAAATTTTTAAATATTTGGAATGTTTATAATAGAAAAATTCTCTTTTCAATATTGAAATAAAACGCTTAACCACTTGTATTTAATAATATATATAATTAGATTTATTCACGCCTTATCTATATTTAAATGCACTGCATTAATATGGTCTATTTATATTACTTAATATGCTCAATTAATCAATATCTCATTATTATTTCTATTTCATTATTTTATTTATATAATCTACCACATAAAACCCAATCTAATTTTAGGTTTATCATTTATATATACTTGGTAAACTTTTTCCCAAATACTCATATAAATTATGTATGAGTAATTTTTTGATTCTGTATAAAATATGTGAATTGTGATGCTATTTAAAGTCAAATGGCATCTAATAAAAAAAAAATATGTTTGTGATGCAAATGAGCCTATTTGGTATTAAAAACAATGATCCTTGAATGTCTTTCACATAATATGAAAACTTATTTACCAAGATGAACCACAGTGAATGTTTTAAGCTACAAAAATGCTCACATTTTTTTTTTTTTTTTTTTTTTGATCTTAGTGGTTTTGATAATTTTTATTTATTAGATACTACATTTGCTACTATAAACTAAACAGGTACTCAAAAATTGGTTAAGTAATTACATATTTAGCAAACTTTTTTGTTAACTCTTTAAATTGTTATACACACACACAACTTTTTTCTTTCTTTTTGACTTTATAAAAACACAAAAAGTTAATACATACTATTTGATATGGTCCTCATATAGATTTAAATTTAATTATCAGAGAAAAAGCTGTTAAATTATTATCATAATTTTCATGTGTTTTAATTCTGTGTTTTTAATTTTAGATTAAAAAACATATTAAAAAACCTGGTTTAAATGCGCTTATTTACAATGGTGTACATTTAGATGATTATATTCAACCTATTTCATTCAATAACTATGATTTAGTTATAACGTCATACACTAAAGCACCAAATGATCTAAATTATGCGGGGAAGGTAAGAAAAATGTTATAAACCTATGTTTCTTATTATGTAATTTAAAATTTTTGTTTGGACACACATTTTGGAACATAAGTTGCTTAGAAATGTAAAATAATAAAAAAATAGGGGTTCAAATTAGTAGTTAGTATAATATGGTAATATATATTTAAACTAACTTATGCCTAAGCCATTGAAATTGCAATTTTAGAGTCCTCGTGGTAATAATTTTTGTTGATTTCTTTTTGCTGGTGCCATTTTCAAATAAATACATGGTTCCTTGAACTTTTCGTGGATGTAGTGATTATGAAAATACATACTTTTGCTCAGTGTGTTTTAGAAATTCTGATGGATTTTACACGTTCAATATAGATATGATTATTATCATACTTGGTAGGAGTTTTTGGAGTTCTCAAAGATCACTAATGAGAAACTTTAACATAATTCTTGTAGATATCATTTGGTTTTAAGCCTAACTACCTATTCCACCTCAGTAGTTGAAAATGCTATTAAATTTGCTCTGTGAAAACGACTATAGGTACTATCTATACTATCCAAA
>JAIPRM010014917.1:0-10455 GCA_025469315.1 Stegophylla sp. TES_Ste_2020
ATTGAGAAATTCAAAAAATGACCTCTTTAAAGTACAATCTAGAGGCGGATCGGGTTTCAAAAAGTTATTGATCGAAACTTTTGGACAAGTATTTCTATACGAAAAGTTGTACACAGAAAAAAAAAAAAAGAAAAAAAGAAAAAAAATAAAAAATAAAAAAAATAAACATCATTGTAAAAACACTAGCTTCTTCACTTCATTCAGAATCTAAAAGTGTATATTTCTTACTGCCGAAATTTACACGCGTGGTATAAAACGCAGTGCACCGTCGCGCAATAAAAATGTATTATATATTGTGCTTTTTCAATCGGTGTAACGGCCAAGAACGTAAATAAAAAGACGAATACAGTAAAAAAAAAAAAAAAAAAAAACACTGACCGTACGAATTTCGATATGATATCATTTACTTTTGGAAAATTACCCGAAAACGCGTAACGTCGCATCATATCATATGACAGCGGTTCCCAAACTGTGCCCCGGGAGCCCTTAGGGCTCTGCAGCTGTTTCACAAGGGCTCTCTACCGTAAAAATTTAATAATATAATAATAATTGTTCGTTATGCCACATCCTTAAGGTGACATAATAAAAAAAAAAGCTATGGAGAACATTGTTTTTATAGTGACTTGAACATTCCGAAAAAAAAAACTCCAAATATTTCCATTTTTATGCTCAAAAAAGAGGTTGAACATGCTTGATGAATCACCCTGTATTATATATACGTATATTATATTAACAACGCTCAAAGCCACAAAGTCCATTCAAATGTGGTGATTCACCATAATATTATGTGTCATAGAACAGAGGCAAATGAAACTTAACATTAAATATTTCTTCGGGCTCCGCGAGAAAATAACGCTTAAAAAAAAAAAGCTCCGTGGTCGAAGAAGTTTGGGAACCGCTTTCATATGATATCGCGTGCGTGTGTATAGTGTTTTGGAATTTATCGAAATTCGTGACGGACGCGGCATTGTTTAGCGCAGTGGTTCCCAACGTTGGCGCTACCACCCCCTTGTGAGCGTTTTTAATGTTGAGCGGGGCGTTTTACTGAAGGAGGAGGCGCTAAAGGGGGCGATGTAAATTATTATATTCCGTTCTAGATTTATAACTGCCAAAAAAAAAAAAAAAAAAGTTCATCAGTTTTTACTAATACAGGATTACATTTCAGCTATGTATTTTTTTAGATTAGAACTGTGTGAAAAAAAGAGATTTAAGATCCACTAGGCCAGGAGGAATAATTTTATTAGTAGAAAACTTCAACTTCAAGGCATTCATTAGTCACATACATTAGTATAATATTATTTTATACAAGCGAAGTCAGTATAATAATATTATATTCAGTAGGCATTTCAATTTATAAGTAAACATTATTTAGTTGTGTTAAATATGTTTTTTTTTTTGATAAAAATATTAATTAAGGTTTATCTGTTTTTTGAAAGTCTATTGAGTAATTTATGACCATGATAACGAAAAAGAAAAATAAGGGGTAATAAGTTTAACGAAAATTGACGTGAGGGGGTGGTGTGAGATTTTCGGGAGTCAAAGGGGACATTGAGTAAAAGAAGGTTGGGAATCACTGGTTTAGCGCGACTGAAGAGACGTATGCCGTACAACGGTACTACGGTTTTTATTCGCAGGATGTCTAAAATCAAAAATCGTGCCCCTCACGATTTTATTCTAATAAAACAAGTATTTCGACCTTTTGCGAATTTGAACTTCTCAACTAGATCCTAATCATTCAACGAACGGAAGTTTTCCATTTAAAATACGTATACTATTTTTTCGTAGCCCGAATAGTATAATACAATCTTTTGTGCAAAAAAGGAAAAAAAAAAAATTGTGCCAAAATATTTCTTTTTATATATTTATATTTAAATTTTGGATTAAAAATGTTAGTTCTTGAGTCTTTTTTAGTAATTTTTAGGAAGTTTTTTTCCAAATTTTGAGAAAACTATTCCACTCAGGATTTATAAAATCTTGTCTTGACGCCTTAGAATTTAGTACATTCTTAGAGAGCCTATATAATATCAGAGAGTGGCCACTTATGTCGTAATTTCTGATCAGTTCCTGTATTTCAATTCAAATATTTCAGATTGAAAATTCTAGAGTTATTAGGTACCGTTGTGTGTAAGTATAAAAATACGAATACAACTGCAGTAGATATTATGTAATGGTTTTTGGGCTACTTCTAAGTTCATATGAATTAAAGACACGAAAAAACGAAAGGTTTTCACTAATTAGTATAATATTACCAAACATTTGTTGCCAAAAAATCGAACGTAGATTTTTATTTTATTGCGAGGGGAAAGGTAGTTGAGCGGGGGGTGGGGTTGGGGAGAGTAAACTCCCAATAACGACACTGTGTTCTTCCGTCACGTCCTGATTTTTTGAAAAAGGGAAAAATTAGAGTCGCATAACAGTACAACTATTATTATTATTGTTCGTCATTCTGTTTGTGAATGCGGATAAAAGTTTACACTAACGTATATCTGTCGCGCGAAACTTTGACTTTATTCTGGACGAACGAACGCCTTTTGTGAACTCTCTTATGGATTAAAGAGAACGGTCACGTCGTTGTCTTTAGAACAGCAAAGTTTATTACTCGCGGTATTATTATTTTTGTTGGTTTTATAACGCGATACGTATATTTCGCGGGATTCAAGTAAACATAATGTGATATAATAATATACTTAAATGAAAATGTGACGCCATTATTGTTCGGATTATTTTAAATGTTACTACGACACATTTACGACGACACATTTTTCGAATAACCGTTGGTTCTGAACCATGTTCTCTCCTCGACAACACGGTTTTTCGCGATTTTTGTTTGCATATTTCCTCAAACAGACTTCTCGAACAAACTCGATGATCGTTAATTGCAGCTAGTGCGCATATAAATATTTATGAAGACATTTTTGATTGTATATTTGTTTCTCTCTTATTGACATTTTAAAACCAAACAATGAATATATTTTTTATTTTTTTTTTTTGAAAATTTAAAACGATGTACCCACATTATTATAATGTATTAAGTTTTAAATGTCAAACGTAAACATTTAATTCAATTTGAATTTAGTATTTTTTTTTGCTCACCACCACAGTCTGAGCGAATCGTAGATTAAAGAATGTTTTTATAATGTTATGATAATTCAACGGTTTGTTGATTCACGCATTAGCATCTTTCCGTCGAATAATAAGAATCGTTCGAGAGAAATTATTATTATTATACAAAACACCGATAGGTAAATGAACAATTATTATTTAAGTTTCTACGTGTATTTTAAAATAAATTAAAATTACTCGTAAAGTTCTTAAATTACGTGAAATATAATTGGACATTTATATATATAAGTACGATTATAAAGAAAGGCAATAGTGAGTAAAGAGGAGTTTTCATCAAAGGAATAGAAAGTTTTATTGAAAAATAAATTTTCTAGAGACTTGTTATTTTAGAAATTGAATAGTGAATTTGGCAGGAACTTCTGTCTGTTTCTGTTGTAGTAAATAAAATACTTTTGAAAATATCGAGTGTGCAAAAGTTTCATAATAACTTTTTGTTCATATCATTATGTTCCTAAAGTGTAAAGTTATAATACTTTATATAACGTGGGATTTTGAAGTATAAATAAATATAATGGTTAAATAACACAATATGAGGTGTAAATGTGTTATTGTAATTCATAGTATATAGTAATTTAGATCTGGACGCAACTATCGTTTTTAATAGTTGGAGTTGTGTTTGTTGTTAAGTATATGAGAAACCATTCATCGTTAAATACGATATCTGCGTTTTAGAGTAAAGTACGACTTATATTTTGTCCTATTGAATTATTGTTTAGAAAACCGTATGGTAAAACTGCATTATGTTGTCGAGAATTAATTAAACTTATGTTAATTGGAACTCGTATGGAAATTTTTATTTCTAAAATACGATCAAAAGTTAATTAAAGTCATATTCGCTTTCGGTGTAATTAATACTTTTTTGTTTTCACACAATGTGAATAATAACATATTCATATATATATATACATACAAATAAGAGTTCATTATTAAATGATTTTACAATTTGTATTGAAAATACAAACAATATTAGAATATAAAAAAATTAAAATATTACAATATTGTTCTATTTACACTTAATAATAAGTTGAATATGATAAAAAAAAAAAAACTGAAAATACGTAATTTTAATAAAGATAATTGAAATATTAAATAAAATCCAAGGAAAATAAAGGGAATAGGGGAAAGAATAAAGGGAATTTAAAACCTAATGTTTTATACGAGAATGGTAGGTTATATAGTTAAGAATCTTTGGTATTAAGGTCATTATAATATTTTTAAACGAATTAATAACAATAATTCAGGACAACGAATGGAATCTGATAATAATTTATGGTGAAATTTAGCTAGTAAAATCGTACGACGTTCATTATTAAGACGAGAAAGATTAAAAAAAAGTTAAAAATAGTATTATAAGAACCGCGGGGAGTTCTATGAATATGAAATTTGAAAGAAAAAGTCATTTTGAACAGATTCTAGAGTATAATTTTGTTGTAATATTATAATATATTATTATAAATAATATTTTTTTTTTTTTTTGGGTTGTCATCCAAACGCACCGACCCCCGATATCCTTTTTAAACTCTTCTAGCTTACATTTTAATATTCAATTTATTTTTTCCTCGCAATAACCAATCAGCACAATCTTTATTTTTTATCCCAACTAATGTTTACGTTCACCCTTGTAGTCATAGAGATTAATAATTGATTGTGACAAAAATCTAAATAAAAAAAAAATAAAAACAATATTATATCGATTTCTAATATTATGTTTTTTTTAAAAAATTAAGTATATTAAGAAATTACATTTTACGTTTGGCGTCTGAGAATATTTTAATACCAGTGTGTGTTGCCTCTAAACGTACGAATGTCTGGGTAGTAGGTATAGTGTATACATACATAATTCATAGCATTCGAAATTTATGGCCGTTCTTTTAGTTTCACTCGAGTGTCGTTTTTTTCATCAGATAAAACCGTGAAATTTATGCTCATTGCTCATAGCACTAACAACAGAGATATACCTACCGAACGATGGTCTTGAATATATGGTTTATGAGGTGTTTTAAGGTTCCGCGCACGTACGCGACATTTATATTGACGTTGAATTAACGAGATACCTATCTAATAAGAGTCGAGACGTCGGATGAGAGGTACGTTTACTGCATTATTTAGGTTATCAATGTGTTATCGTGCGCGCAGCAGTGAATTATCTAATGTCGATTTGGATGATTTCCCCGACGCGCAGACATTTGTGATGGGGGGGGGGGAAATAATAAAATAGTTAGAAAACTATTGTTGCACGTAGATTTTAATTCACACCATCGTATTCAGCGTCAAAAAATACATAAGATTCAATAAAACATTATCAACCTTCAGCAATCACATATTATATCTATAATCTTTAGATATCTCTTAATATCTGTATTATCTCCGATTTTTTTTTAAAATCAAACCCTTGTTCAATATTAAATTATTCGTCCGTAAGAAATTTTATTGCGCCAAAATATTCGCAATGAAATTCTCTATCTATAGGCACCAAGTTTCAAAACAATCGGTTTGGCCAATTTTCTTATATGTACTTTAAGTGCGTAATTTTAGGTTTTGTTGAAATTCTAACTTGAAAAAAAAAAAGAAAAAAAGTTGACTAAGGATTTTCGAGATTTTTTCAGATCAATTAGACATATATGTCAGTTAGATCAAAATTATTTTTTCAAGCCTTTAAATTAAAAATCAAAAATTTTATTACATAAAAACTAACAAAAAGTGAGAAATTTCCGAAATTTTCAAAATGCCGTGCTTAACTCAAAACTGATCGATTCTTTTTGGAATTTTCTATGAAATGTTCTCGTAACTATTTTTAGTGGTTTGGTGAAAATTTCAAGTCCCTAGCTGCATTTTCAATTTTACGAAATTTCGGGAATGGCGTATTTTGCCGTTTTTTGTCAATTTTTCTACAGTTTTTCTCCGTTTTTGGAAAAAGTATTGAAAAATTGGAAAAATGATCTCTTTGAAGTACCATCTGGATACGATTTCAGTTCTATAGAGATACTGATCGAATGTTTTGGACAAGTATTTCTATACGAAAAAGTATTTCCAGAAAGAGAAAAAAAAAATAAACATCAATGTAAAAAGAGAAGCTTCGTTTAGAATCTAAAAAACCAGTGAATGAATAGTAATAACTAATAAGTGGTGTAGCAACCTTCGCATTGTTTTTTTTTTTCCCCAGAAAAATGATCGTCCGAATGGACAAATATAATTATTATAATATTATTGACATCCCGTAATGGTTTGACTTTTTTTACGTCTAAAAAAAAAAAAAATAATAATGAAATAAAACTCCGAATAGTACCTAAACTTACTTTTTGCCCCCCCCCCTTTTTCTTAATCCCCTTTGAGAGATTTAAACTTTTTACTACCGAGAATAATTCATCCCCCTACACAGTATGTTACGGCCCGTGATTCGGCGTAAAATAGTGTTTGTTTAAAGATACTGGGTGTACAGTATATACGTAATATAATATATTTGGTATTTTCCGGCGTAGTTTATTCAACGCGTGCAAAACAATAACCGTATACATACGGTCGGCAACGGCGGCAGTGGCATGTGTTTTAGCTTTAAATTGATCGGTTTTTATCTTAATTGGTCCTCTCCGGACGACCCGGGTCTTCACTTATTCGAAAGCCCAGTCGTAAATTGCGCGCGTATGGGTTTCCAGCTAATGGAATTTTACGGAATCACATCGTCCGGTGGGTCTCGGCGCGGCGGGAAATTACTTTCAAAAAGGAGAGAGGATTTAGAAGAAGAAAACGGGGGAGGGGGAAAAATAATAATAAGATAAATAAACCAATATATATATATATATAAAAAATTATCCAACGATTCGGAGAGGATACATTTGGCGTAGTAGATTATATCGAACCACGACGCGGAATCGCCAAGGTTTATTGGTAAACTTTCCGGTAAACGAACGGTGAGTAAGTAAAGAGCGGAACGAGCCACCGGAAAAACTCACGGGGGACGTAGTAATATAATAAAGCACATTATTATATTATGTATTTACATAATTTATAGCAGTAATATAATAGTAGTAATATAGCATGCATGCCAAACCCGTGGTCCGTGGAAATATTCCACCTTGCACGCTGAAATTGTAATGTATAATAGATTTTTCAATTTTTTTTTTTATTTTTTATTAAATTTTTTACTTCAATACGGTGATACCCAAAAGCGCAAATCGTTTACGTTTATATATAAAGTCCTATAGCGCAAATTTTATTTGCACTTATCTACCTCAGTAGACAGTAGTGGGAAGTCTTATACCATTATTATTACCCTTTGAACTTTTTGAAACCGGATTTGCCTCTAGATGGTACTTTAGAGAAGTCATTTTTTGAATTGCTCAATTATTCAATTTTTTTTTTTTTGGGGAAAAAACTACTCAACATTTGAGAAAAACGACTCGGAAACCATCATTTTTTGATCCGAAATTTATGAAAATTTAAACATAGATTGAAAATCATATAAGAAAGATTTTGGTGTAAGAAAATTTTGGACATTTTTCTAGCATTTATTTTTCTCATTTATTTTTATATTATTAACTTTTTTTGTTCAGAATCGTTTTATTGAAGAAACGATTTATTGTTTCTTTAAAATTCAATACGCCCGTCAAGAGAATCCCACCCGACGTGCGAAGAACATCCCGACGAGCGAAGCATATATCTCGGTTGCATATTTTTAGGCTATTTAGGATTTTTTTTTTTTTTTAATATATAATATCATCAAATTATTATTAATTTATTAATATTAATTATTAGTCATTTTTGTAAAGATTAAACCTCAAAAAATTGCATTTAGAAATATTGACATGCTGCAGAGATATTGAGGGTGGCTTTTGGGAAATACTGTAATTTCACATACTAACCGTGACTTAGGTGATGTACTTATTGCATAAAGTGTGTTTTGCTATTCAAAAATAAATCAAACGTATATTATTATATACAAGTATATACGTCACTTATACGCTCAAATCTTGAATATGCCCCAATAATTTGGGAAAATAACAACATTGGACATAGTGATCAACTTGAGAAAATTCAAAACAAAGGCCTTCGATACATATGCATTAAATCCAACATACCAAGAACCCCCCACTCAGGATACGAACATATTTTAAATATTTTATACTTAGAATCATTCAAAAAACGTAGAAATAAAACTTATAGCAACTTTCTTTTTAAATTAATTAATAATATAATTGATAATGCATTTTTACTAAGCAAAATAAATTTTAAAATTAATACTCATAACCTACGTAATAATGAATTATTTTATATAACTCATTTTACTTGTAAATACATGTTTAATGATCCCTTAAAATATATTAATGTCTTGCGGAAATAATCAAAATTCTAATACATTATTTAAATAACCATTTAAACACAAAATACTATAATTATTATGTAATATCATTTAGTATCACATAACTCCACCCTATCTCCCATTTTTCAGGTTTTTTATCTCTACAGTCATACATTTTTATTATTACTTTACTCTTTTTACTAACTATACTAATTATATTGTGTAATTTAAAAATATGTTCACTGTTAAATATTATTATATTTTTATTATTATTATTATTATTCTATATTATTATCATCCTCTTATTATTAATCTATTCCTTGTATTGGTTTTACTACTTATGTTGTATTATTTAAAAATGTATTTATTGTCAAATGTTATTGTACTATTATTATCATTATTCTATATTGTAAATTGGACTCTGTCCGTATAAATATTAATAAATAATTAAATGAATACAACATTGCAGAAAAAAACTAAAAGGGTATAGACAAAAACAAACAAATCCTTCGTTTTGATCTCCTTTCCGTAGTAAAACAAAAATAAGTTTAAAATGCAGAAATCATTTTTCTCGTTCACTGTAAAACGCATCTCATCATAGTTTTTATAACTATTAAGGGTTTTTTTTTTAATACGGTTTTGTTATATACTGGTCAAAAAAACAAATCCATTAAATATAACAATTTAACTAGGATATGTAAAAATATTAATAGTACTACTACTACTACTACTACTACTAATAATAATAGTAACACAGAAAAATAAATATTTTAAGGTGAACATCAAATTTAGCTCTTCTATTTATTATTGAGATTGAAGTATACAGTTATACATTTATTGAATAGGTAATTTAAGTCCATAAATAAAAACGTAAATGCAAATTTGTTAAAACTGAAATACGTAATGTTAAACTGATTGAAATATAACATTTATATTAGAATAAATATGTATACAAAGTGATTTAATTATTACATTGTTATATGTATATATATATATATATTTATGTGATTCTTAAGTGGCCATTAATAAAATTGGCAATCATTACGTTACAACTAAAAACATTCTGAAAGTAAATATAATGTTGAGAATTCAATTTGCATTATAGTAGTTGAGTGGAGAAAAAAAAGATAGCCCACAAAATCTGACTCCCACACTCTACAATTCTATACTACTGTAAAAGTTTTAATTCTTAAATTATAGGTCGGAAAATACAATTTTAATTATAAACTAATAAGAATAAAAAATTCCTTTTCACAATACTGAAAATTATGGGCAGTGGTTGCCAATTAAGTAAACTAAAAACCTTAAAAGTTCTCGGGGGAAAAAAATATTTTCTTTGCAAAATAATTTTTAATAGTATTTTAAATTGATTAAATTGATAAAAGATTCAAATTAATAAGTTACGCGGGATTGGAAACGAGGTAAATAAATCATGATTCACATAACTGATATTACGAAGAAAAGAAATTGTACATAATTGATATGACAATAAAATCTTCCCCCCTTTTTTTTTTCTGAAGAGGATACTGAAATAGGTCAGAAATATTTTAAGGGTGGGACAGGGGACTATGTGAAATTTGTGTCTGCCCAATATGACCGTTGATCAATTTTAATTGATATTCTTAATTTATAATTGACAAATTTTTGATATATGTAGATTGAATTTATCAAAAATATTACTGTTTATTCAAAAATAATTACAATAATATAAACCCATGTAACTTGGATCTCGTTTACCAAATCCACAATTATTACATATTTAACGATTCTAAAAGTGTTTTTTTCAATTTATTAATTACCGTAATTATGCTAATTAAAGATTGATCGCCTTTATTCTGCTACCATGAACTTTAATTGTTTTTACCCCTTGGCCCTTGAACTGATGATTTGAAAAAAATAAAAGCCGGACGTACTTCGCACGACGGGTGGTATTCTCTTGACGGGCGTATTAAATTTTAAAGAAACGATAAATCATTTCTTCAGTAAAACGATTCTGAACGATGGAAGTTAATAATATAAGAAAAAAAAATGTCCAA
>JAIPRM010014918.1:0-10453 GCA_025469315.1 Stegophylla sp. TES_Ste_2020
TTACCATTATAATTCGTTGTTCAATCGTCTGTGCCGTGGACCGGGGGGGGTCGAGAGGGGGTGGCGGGAGGGAAAGGATTATGAGTATAAATCAAATACGCGAGAGCGCGTGCGCAGGAGCGACGGCGAAAAACAATGCTTTTGTTGTAAAATCGTACTGAACTCGTAGATCGATTGAAATTTTTAAATTTCAAAAATTCAACAAATTATTGTGCTACGTACTCTACGGAAATGGTATCGAATTGCGAGTACACCCTTGACGACGTTCTCCGGTGGTGTCCGTCGCGTCTCGTCGTCGCGAACGGGAAAACGGGAGAAGGGTGTGAGTGTGTGTGTGTGTGGCGGGGGGAGGGGAGGACGAAGTGGAGTGTGCCGAAAAAGATTTCGAGATCTAATCGCCAGTGGCCCGCGGGCACGAAAAACCGGAAGTGCTATTCCTGGTCCTCTCGATCCTTCTGAAATAATAACAGTCGTTTTATCCGATTTTGATAAATGGCCGGAGGCGGTGAAAAACAAGTACGTATATACCAACCGGTTGCTTCGTCGTATTCCCTTAAGAAGAGTAGTTTTGTTTCAGATCATTTTATATATATATATATATGTATAAACGTGAATACTCAGCATCCACAGCACGTGTGTGTGTGTGTGTGTGTGCAGAGACACACACAGAAAAGGGATGTTGTCTGGACAACGCGCGTACAATGGACCGTATTGTATTTTTATATTTATTATTATTATTATTTCGTTACTCCTTTTGTTTATAATATATTATACTTTAAGCAGACTTAATCACATTACCGCATTGAGTTTTTTATTATTCACTACCGTTCGCGCACAATGACACGTATATTATCGTCTTTAACGAACGCAATAAAGCCGCTATAATATGCAATTCAGATTTTCATATTATTACAATATATTATTAATATCCTTGTTGCGCTTACGCACGCTCGTTTTTATGTTTTTGACCACTCGAACGTCGACTCGATCTCCTCGTAAAATTTCAATAACACAACGTATGAACGCTGCACAATATCATCGCTACATCATGTTTGTTCTTAATACAGCGTACGCATGTCGACAACAAGCGTGTATAAAATATTTTAATTACCCACTGCAAAACACCGGTACTTGGTCGTTTGGATTTGTTCTCAGGATTTATTACACACATTTTTTTTTCTCGTCTTGTTAACACGCATGCACACGTATGTATAATCGGTTCATCGGTTCATTCAAAGACCCATCACGATTACGTGGGGCCACTCTGCATTACGAATAACGATTAGTGCTGAGCACTAGGTATGGTAAAAATTTTATAAAATGTTTTTTTGCTCATGTTTCGGTATCTTAAAATGCAATTCTTTGGTGTAAATCGTAAAATAAAAAGGTATATTTAATAGCGTTTAATATAAATCATAAAGATAAAAATGTCAAATCAAGTAAAGTAAAGTAAATTCGGCCATACTTCGCTCCTTGGGTCAGATACTCACGGGGGGGTGTGTAGAATTTTAAAGAAACGATAAATCATTTCTTCGATAAGACGATTCTGAACGAAGGAAATCAATAATATAAAGAACAATGCAATACTTATCATATTCAAAACACTCACTAAGGGTATCTGACCCGAAAAGCGAAGAATATTCGTGGTGCGATAATAAAAACTTACAAAAAATGAGAAATTTCCAATATTTTTAAAATACCATACTATACTTAACTCAAAATTGATCAAATGTTTTTGAAATTCTTATGAATTATCCTGTAATCCTTCGAAATATGAGATAGGTTTTGTTGCCGTATTAGCGACGTGATGCGTATCGTCTTATCATCGGTTTTGACATCTGTGTTCGATGACAACCAAAAATAATATTAATTTTGATCGTGCAGCTAGGTGTAAAATATTATATTTAAATAATTGTAAACTTTTTTATATCTACAAATTTTTAGGTCGTTTTTCGAAATTCGCATTTTTTCAAAGTGTTGACACAGCATTAAATGTGTATTCACATCATTTTCCTTCGCTTTGATCGCTTATTATTGATTGTAATAAAAAAACTTCATAGCAACCAATTGACTTGTTGAATATTGTAACCATGATCAATAAATATATTTATTTTTTAATTACATTTACTTTATGTAAAAGTAACGAAAGTCCTCTCAGAATCGTTTTATTAAATACATCCACCGAGTTTCACCTGAGGAACAAAAAATACCCATGGTGTGAAGTATGTTCGGCTTTTTTTATTATTAAATATTTTGTTCTAATAAGGGAGTTTGTGCTCAAAAGTCATAGTAATGTTTGGGGTTACTCGATATTTACTTTTGATTCTTACAGTAACAAAAAAAAAAAAAAAAAAAAAAATAGAAAAATAAGCGTTCCCTCGATTTTGACACTATGGTGGTCGTGAATGTATGAATTTTTCATGACAACATAATTGATCGAATTTATTTTTCACCTATTTTCGAAAGTTTTTTATTTTCGTTATTTTCGAAAGTCACACGAATCGCGTTCCTTGTTTTTTTTGTATATATATATATATAAAAAAAAAAACACAGTAAAAATGAATTTTTATTAATGATTTTAAAATGCGCATTGCGGCCAATCGTTAGCGTTTTAAACTCGATAAAACGATTTCGCCGATGAACTCGAGTTATATGGTATATAAAATAACTTTAAAATAACTTTATTTACTCTAATAAACTCGAACGGCGTCTGGTCTTTTACTACCCGAATTTATATCCCGATTTTATCTCGGCGCTCAACAGATTTCACGAAAACAAATTTGTATGCTAATGAAACAATTACACACGTCGTCGTCGCTACTACCCCCCGTAGCACAACGCTGCTGCTGCTTTATATTCGATTATCAAAGTCCGTATTTACATTTAAAAACCGTTTTGACGCGCAGCGCAGTTACCGAGATATGACGTTTATATATTTTATAATATTGCATCATATATGGCGATGATAACCGTTTGAACGCGTCCGTCGTCTCAATCTCATAATCTTGATAATTATTGTTCTGCGAGGGAATATAATTTGATGCGCAAATAGCACGAATTACGATGGTCCGCCTGCAGCTGATTCGTAAATGTCTGCTGCATCTATCGCCGCCGCCGCCGCGAGGGATTTATTCGAGTGAAAAGAACCAAAACTTAGAACGTTACATTAATAGACTATGTTTTTGTCTGTCGATATTGTAGTAGTATGTTTCGATGCAAAGTGGTGGTTAAAATACATGGTAACAGTGTTGCCAAGTGTTAAATTAATATATTCCCTAAGATATCTAACAATTTCCCTTTTTTCACTGAGATTTCCCTGCGCACACAGTTGATAAGCAAAAAAAAAAAAGAATTCTCTTCATAGTTTACTTTTAAGTAGATCAGACAGTTGTTTATTTTTATTTACATTTTAAGTATTTATTACCTATTATCTACTGTTATCTAGTTCATTATTAATTACCTCATTTTTTTTTTCAGTTTTAGTATTAAATCTTCTTTAAGAACATTTTTTTTAGGTAGCTTAGCACAATAACATAACATAGGTAACATAAGAAGCATAAATAAAAAATAATTAAAATCTTAACTAAATGTTTCAAATTTCCCTTTCAATGACAATATCTCCCTTTTTTCCCTTTTAAAAAAAAATTTACGAAATTCCCCGCGCCGAGGGAATTTCCCCTATCTTGGCAACACTACATGGTAGTGCCATTTCACTATTGAAATCGCACTCTCGGCCACGATTTAAGATATTATAGATAACACACTTGTGGTGGAACCAATCGTATACGAGTATTTTTTTGCGGGAAATCTGATAAGACTTCTGTGATAAAACTACAGAATAAGGTAGAACCAATCATATTTTTATTTTATAATAGTAAACGGGTTGCACTCTTTTGAAATTATTAAAGAATACATAAATACAATACATATGTAATAGAAAATTAAATTAACCTAACAAATTATGACAAAAATGGTAAAGTAAGACATTAAAGTCAGACTAATATTCAAAAAAAGAAAGAAAAGAAAAAATAAATGAACAGACGATAAAAATTAAAAATCGATAGAGGGATCCTCATTGGCCAATAATATTAAACGCCTAATTGGCTTATTTTTCATATAATTATTATTATTGAGAATAGAGGTAATTTTCTCACACAACGCGGCGTTAAACTACAAATAACAAAATATTTTAAGTTTCAGTTCTATCGCAAAATCATCTCACAAAGCACTGCGAAATGAATATTATTCGGGAAAAAATCATTAGGGTTTTCGTTGTCACAAAGAAAAAAAAAAGTATCACACAAAAAAAAAATACTAGTAAACGTAATTTTCTGCTTAAATCCATTGAAAAACGGGGGGTAAAAACATTTAAATTTTTATAATTGAATTCGTTTTGGTCTGGCGTAAATTTCCATAACACTCTGCTAGATTTTACGCGTTAAGCTAACGAAATAAACAACGGTATTAAAGCCCTGAGCCCTAGCCGCAGTGAAGCTCTACCAAGGAGGGGAGGTGATTTGTAAATTATCCTCACACATCACATTATCGTTTGGCCCCATAAATCCATTTTTAGCTTCTAAAACCAATTTGTAAATTATTCAAATCTTAGCCTAAAATATTCTTTCATCGGTTTTATAATACAACGTTTGATTTCTTTGCCTTTCAAACTTTCGACTCTGATTGCATTCCACATTCAGTCTCCTCAAGCCTATTTAAATAAACTAACAATATCATTTGTGCAAAAATTCGTACTTATGACAAAAGTAAAAAAAATAATAACAGTACATAATATATATTATAATAAATTTTATAATTCATAAATGAAATAAGTATTTCACAAAAAAAAATAATGTATATTAATTTGCTTAATTGCATTAGTCTATGGTTTAATTCTTGTTGGTGAAAATATCATAGTTATCAATGAAAAATTGAAGAAATTTTAACGAGTGGTTTTTGAATTTCAATGGAAATAAAATTTTAAATTAAGTATTATTCATATTTTTATTAGTTACAAGTATCAAAGTACAAATAGTTATAGCAAAATCATCCTTTTCTTTTTTGAAAAATGGTCCACGGTAGATGAACGTTTACAATTTATTATATAAATGTATAATATTACATCACGACGGAAAAAACCCCAAGGAGGGGGCGCTCCACCCATAGCCCTCTACTCAAATCTATAGATCAATAACTCGATAAAATAATATTATATAACATTATACACTAGTCGTTTTAGATTCTGAACGAAGTGAAGAAGCTAGTGTTTTTACAATGATGTTTATTTTTTTTTTCTGTGTACAACTTTTCGTATGGAAATACTTGTCCAAAAGTTTTGATCAATAACTTTTTGAAACTCGATTCGCCTCTAGAATGTACTTTAAAGAGGTCATTTTTTGAATTTCTCAATTCTTCAATGTTCTTTTTTGGATAAAACTACCCAAAATTTGACAAAAACGACTCGAAAACCATTATTTTTTGATCAGAATTTTATGAAAATTTAGACATAGATAGAAAATCCTATAAAAAAGATTTTGGCGCAAGAAAATTTTTGAAAATGTGAAAAAAAATTTTGGACATTTTTCTAACATTTTTTTTTTTCTTATATTATTAACTTCCCTCGTTCAGAATCGTTTTATTGAAGAAATGATTTATCGTATCTTTAAAATTAAATACACCAGTCTAGAGAATCCTACCCATCGTGCGAGTATGTCCGGTTTTTTTTTATTTTTTATTTTCTGCGTACGTCTTTTCGTATGGAAATACTTGTCCAAAAGTTTCCATCAGTAACTTTTTGAAACCGGATTCGACTTTAGAGAGGTCATTTTTTGAATTTCTCATTTGTTCAACAAAAAATTTTTTTAGAAATTTAAACACAAATAGAAAATAATATGAGAAAGATTTTGGCGCGAGAAAATTTTGAAAATGTAAAAAGAAAATTTTGGACATTTTTTTTTGGAATCGTTTTATCGAAGAGAAATGATTTATCGTTTCTTTTTAAAAATTCAATACACCCGTCAAGAGAATCTCGCCCGTCGTGCGAAGTATGTCCGGCTTTTTTCGTTTCTGTGGCGCGCAAGTGTACATAAAATCAAGGCAGTTTCACGTAAAACGGAAAATTACAATAACGAAGAAATAAACGAAAATGTACGTGACCTCGTTTTCACCCGGTTTTACCTTTCCCCTTTCTCCGGTCGCGCGCTCCGAGTCGAGCTCCGCTCAATATTATATTACAGGATGATTCACACGAGTCCGAGTCCGAGATGAACACTCCGATTGGTTCGAATTTCGAACACATTTCGGATGAAATAATTAAACAAACCAATCGATCGGTCGTGTTCAGAGCCGAAATCGACGACACGAGAACGCCAAAAATGAAATTTTGCACGTGCAAATTCGAAAATACTTTTCCCCACTTCCTTAGAGTGAGTTATTTGGCTGAAATCTTACACTAATATCTGAAGCAGTAATAAGCAGTCAAGTATTTTTGGTAATTTTTTAAAAAATTGTTTTAAATCCGTGTCACAGTTTTTATTGATTATCTCAAAAAGTGAAAAAAAAAAGGATTCAGGGGGTTTCTGAATTTGGAGCGATTCATTTGTAGACGACCTTATGTGCTAGATTGCATAGACCAGGGGTTCCCAACCTTTATATCCCTGAGTACCACTAGACATTTGTATAATTAATACGCGGTACCACCTTAATTCTAAAAACTTAATTAGGAGAGTGAAATTTTAGATTCTGAGCGGAGAGAAAAAGCTAGTATTTATATAATCACATCAATTTATTTTTATTTACTTATTTATTTCTTGTAAAATCACTTTTTCATAAAGAAATTCTTGTCCAAAAGTTTTAAGACAGTACTTCAGAAAAGTTATGTTCCAATAGTTATTTAAATTTTGTAAAAAAAAAACCAGCTAAAATTTTTTTACAAAACGCCATCAAATTTCTTTTAACTTAAAACATTATGAAAATTTAAATATAGATTGATTTTGGTGAAAGTAAATGTTTAGAATGTGAAAAAAAAATTTTTGTAATTTTTTTTTTTTTTTTAGATTATTTTTCACTTCAACTTTTTTTTCTCATTCCCTTATTCTCGTAATAGTAGGATATATAACTGGCAGAGTAAAAATAAAGTTGTTTTTTGTGATGATAGTAGACTTCATAATTTTCAAGCGAAATTGTCTTGTATAAATTGAAGCTCTGCTTAGTCTCGTTTTACCGTAGAAATCGTTTACAGTTTCTTTAAAATTTTACATACCCACCACGTTTCACCAGAGAAGCTAAGAACACCCCCTGCATAGTGCGAATTATGTCTGACTTTTTTAATATCGTATTCCGCGAAACACTGCGAATTTCAACATGATCCAGTGTTCCTATAATAACTTTTCCGTTTTTATAATCAAATTAATTTATTAATATTTTTATTGTTCGATATTCATACAAATAACGAAATTTCAGATCAAAAAATGTCTTCGCGTACCACCTACAAGCTTTCCGCGTACCACGGATTGCGAACCCCTGGTATAAACAGTGGCGTATGTAGAAAACATTTCCGGCTACGGACAGAATGACGAGGTCGAAGAAAAAAGGTCATAAACAGCAAATTATCTTATATTATTATAATCATTATAGGGCGTGGATTTTAATGCCCTAAAAAATCCCAAAAAATGCAATTACGACCCAAAAGAATTTAATTATTGACTACAAAAAATTCACTTAAATTTTCTCATTTAATTTAAATAATATTTATAATCAATGGGTTCCAGCTGTTTCTTGTCACGTTAAACTGAAAATTAATTTTAAACCAGTAAATTAAAAATATGTAGTATGAACAGCCAACATTTTAGGAAAATTTACCGTTTTTATAATATTTAAGTATTTTTACCTTGCACTGCACAACAATATATTGTTTTGATATGTTCAAATAATGATCAAATGTCAATGTTCTCCGGTTATCAGCAAATATTTTTGTTTATAAATCGAAAAACTTCATACAGACGATTAAGACGTGTAGTTGTCGACAATTTAGTTAAAAAAAAAATATATATATATATATATTGAATACTTGAAATTTGTAATATGTACATATGATACACTTTAGCACATCGTATTAAATTTGAGTTGTTGTTGTTGTCAATATACAATATAAATATTTAAGTATTTTTAAATATTTATTCATATCCTTAAAAGTGCGTCACAATTTACATATTTTTGAAAAATTATAAAACATATTATAGTTTATAAAATGTATAAACTGGGTAAACTACATAAAAGAAATTCGAAACCTTTCAGAAATTAAATTTCATTAGAAACGTTTTTTTTTTTTAAAAAAAATTTAAAATTTTCTAAAAATATTTGATATTATTTGAGTCGTCAAATTGTAGTCGTATCGATATCGTAGTTCGAAAATCAAAATTCAAAAAGCCGGACATCGGACATACTTCGCACGACGGGTGGTATTCTCTTGACGGGCGTATTGAATTTTAAAGAAACGATAAATCATTGCTTCAGTAAAACGATTCTGAACGAAGGAAGTTGGTAATATAAAAAATAAAATAAAAATGTTCGAAAAATGTCCAAAATTTTTTTTCACATTTTCAAAATCTTTTTCATAGGATTTTCTATCTATGTTTAAATTTTCATAAAATTCTGATGAAAAAATGATGGTTTTCGAGTCGTTTTTGTCAAATTTCGTGTAGTTTTTTCCAAAGAAAACGTTGAAGAATTGAGAAATTCAAAAAATGACCTCTCTAAAGTACAATCTAGAGGCGAATCGGGTTTCAAAAAGTTATTGATCGAAACATTTGGACGAGTATTTCTATACGAAAAGTTGTACACAGAAAAAATAAAAATAAAAATAAAAACATCATTGTAAAAACACTAGCTTCTTCACTTCGTCCAGAATCTAAAATATCGATTTGCTGTTGATTTCGTTCGTGAAAGCTGCGTTGACCTGTACGCGTTTGGGGAACGTGGTGGCCGCCAAGGTCGAACAGCCATGTCGTTTACCTCCTACACAAACGGTCGCTGAACTATAACAATATAATATATTATTATGCGTTCGAGACTTTGGAATCATCACGGCCACGCGTTTCGCCCACGACACCAAAATATTATTATCTTCTCTGTATTATAAGAGATAAAAAATGCGGGCGGCGTGTGACTTTTACGCATGGCGACCGGTAAGGTTCAACGGGGGCGTCGAGAAAGTATTTTCGAGATCGTCCGCGGAGATCGTTTTTAATTTAATACATACATTAAATATTATACACGTGTGTATTATGGTTACTGGGGGGGGGCGGGGGGCCCGGATGTCGATGCCCTGATTGCCCTTTTGAAATCAAAATATTATGATCAGGGCTAGGATTTTGTAGCAAAATAAATGTGTAAAAAAACATTTTAAATACCCCAAAAAAAGCATTTTATTAATAAATTCAATATTATTATAGTAAAAAAATCTGTAAATAATTGTTGCATTATGGGTATTCTTATCCCCTCGGGTGAAAAAATCACTCTTCGAGCGTGATGAATTTTGAATAAAATATGATAAATAGTTTTTTTTTTTTTTTTATATCGAACAATTCTGAACTGAAATTAAGTTTATTCGAGTTTTTCTGTGAAATCAAAAAAAAAGCCATTTTACTCGGGAAAATAATTTGCACATACCCATTGTGATATTTTTAATTAAAAAAAAACGTCCTCTCTAAAAAACCATCTAAAGTCAAATTCTGTCAAAACTTTTCGACAAAAACAGGTTCAAAGGTAAAAACACTAGCTTTTTCACTCCATCTAATATCTAAAATGTTATTTTCACTTTATGATAAATAATTGTAATTGATTCAATAAACCAAAAATGTATGTATACATATTTTTTACTTGGATATTTCTGGCAATAATAATTTAATAGAAAAATAAGATATTTAGAGATATTACGTGAATTTTTCATTAGAATTATAAATAAAAACGAGAAAAAAACACTTTTAGTGGAAAAAAAGCAAAAACAAGTTAACTTTATTGAAATCGGAATGATTTGAAACGTATTTATCTATAAGAATTGTCTCTCTATCATAATCCCTTGAAATGTAGCATTCGCTACAAAATCCGAGCCCTAATTATGACCGAATATACCCTCAATTCACCCGTGATAATATTGTTTTATTTTTTTTTTTTAATTTAACAATTAAAAACTTTTAAAATTATTTTAGAATTATTCTTAGTAAGTCATGGACTAGTATAACTGCAGTTGACGCCTGAAACGACCAAATACGTTGAAAAAAGTCGGTTATAAAACTTAAACATTACTTGAGAAGTCTTGAGAAAAAAAAAAAAAAAGACGGACATACTTCGCACGATGGGTGTACTTCGCACGACGGGTGGTATTCTCTTGACGGGCGTATTAAATTTTAAAGAAACGATAAATCATTTCTTCAGTAAAACGATTCTGAACAAAGGA
>JAIPRM010014919.1:0-10452 GCA_025469315.1 Stegophylla sp. TES_Ste_2020
ATTAAATTTTAAAGAAACGATAAATCATTTCTTCAGTAAAACGATTCTGAACGAAGGAAGTTAATAATAAAAGAAAAAAAAAATTTTCAAAAAATGTCCAAATTTTTTTTCACATTTTCAAAATTTTTTTTGCTCCAAAATCTTTTTTATAGGATTTTCTATCTATGTTTAAATTTGTATAAAATTCTTATCAAAAATGATGGTTTTCGAGTAGTTTTTGTCAAATTTTGGGTAGTTTTTTCCAAAAAGACATTGAAGAATTGAGAAATTCAAAAAATGACCTCTCTAAAGTACAATCTAGAGGCGAATCGGGTTTCAAAAAGTTATTGATCCAAACTTTTGAACAAGTATTTTTATACGAAAAGTTGTACACAGAAAAAAAAAATAAATAAAAAAATAAACATCATTGTAAAAACACTAGCTTCTTCACTTCATTCAGAATCTAAAAGCCGGACATACTTCGCACGATAGGTGTTCTTCACATGACGAGTATTCTTCGCAACTCGGGTGTGAAGCTCTTGGTAGGTGTATTAAATTTTAAAGAAACGATAAATTATTTCTTCAATAAGACGATTCTGAACGAAAAAAGTTAATAATATAAAGAAAAATGAGAAAAAAAACCGGACATACTTCGCACGATGGGTGTACTTCCCACGACGGGTGGTATTCTCATGACGGGCGTATTAAATTTTAAAGAAATGATAAATCATTTCTTCAGTAAAACGATTCTGAACGAAGGAAGTTAATAATATAAGAAAAAAAAAATTTTCAAAAAATGTCCAAAATTTTTTTTTACATTTTGAAAATTTTTTTGCACCAAAATCTTTTTTATAGGATTTTCTATCTATGTTTAAATTTTTATAAAATTTGGATAAAAAAATTATTGTTTCCGAGTCGTTTTTGTCAAATTTTGGGTAGTTTTTTCCAAAAAAAAAATTGAAGAATTGAGAAATTCAAAAAATGACCTCTTTAAAGTACAATCTAGAGGCAAATCCGGTTTCAAAAAGTTGCCGATCGAAACTTTCGGACAAGTATTTCCATATGAAAATTTGTACATAGAAAAAAATATAAAAAAGAAACATCATTGTAAAAACATTAGCTTCTTCACTTCGTTCAGAATCTAAAAGTATTAGATTTTAGATACTTATGGTTGTATTGAATATTTGAATATGGCCTTACTAAAATTTGGCACCCCTTTGAAAAAAACTGAAATGGCGCTCCTATAATTGGTACTTTAGAGAGGTCATTTTTTAAATTTCTTAATTCAATTTTTTTTTTGGGGGGGGAATTACTTAAAATTCGACAAAAAAGACAAGGAAACCATTATTTTTTGATCCAAACTTTATAAAAATTTAAATACAGTAAAACAATAGCATGAGAAATATTTTGGAACAAAAAAAAATTGAAAATGGGAAAAAAAAATTTTGGACATTTTTCTATCACTTTATTTTCTTTTTTTTTTTTTTTTATTTTTTTTTTTAAGATTCCTCGCAAGATTTTCTACAAGTGGCATATTTTTCATAAAATTTGATCTGCTGAATAATTTTTCACAAGCAATTAAGTTGTAGAATTACTGCTCAAACAATGGTTAATCCAATTAATGCCAAATTTATCTTCCTAATTATTAGATAACATATTTAATTTACTATTTTTAGAGTGTAAAATGTTTACTCATATATGAGTTTACTCAATTTTTTTGTTTTTGTTAATATCAGTTGTGCCAATTTTTAGTCATAAGTCCTTTAAGCTTCTAAATGCAAATATTAATCATTTTCGGGTATAATGAAATGGATAGATTATTCTATTTGTCCTGCTTTTTACCTATATTAATTTTACACTCTCAGTGGAGTGAAGAAGATAGTGTTTTTACAATAATGTATATATATATATATATATATTTCTGTAAATTTTTTTTCGTATAGCAGTACTTGTCCAAAAGTCTCGATTAGTAACTTTTGAACCTTTTTCTAACACTCTTTTCTCATTAATTATTTCTTATTTTTTTTTATTTATTAAATAATAAAAATTAAAGTAAAGTAAAGTATAGATAAGATAGCTGGATATTTTTCAGTCTTCTGGTCAGAAATTCTTGGTTAGTGTGTTGAAAATAATGACTTTTTTTGCTCTTTATATTATTAATTTCCTTTGTTCAGAATCATCTTATTGACGAAATAATTTATCGTTTTTTTTTTTTTTTAAATTCTACATACTCACCAAGAATATCTGACCTGGGGAGTGAAGAATTCCCTTGGTGCGAAGTATGTCCGGCTTTCTTTTGTTTTATATTTATTTGTATAGAAATACTTGTCTAAAAGTTTTAACCAAAAAATTTTTAAATCAAAATTTGCCTTTAGATGGTACTAGTGGATGATCATTTTTCTTAAAAATCTCAATTGTTGTTCAAAATTTAATAAAAACTATTTAAAAATCAACAAAAATGTATTTAAAACTTTTTTTTAATCGAAATTTTATGAACATTTACTAGATAAGACAATAGTATGAAAAATATTTTGGTGAAAAAAAAAGCTTTTTAGTTAATTATATTTACTTATAATATTTTTAATTTTGTTTTTTCTGACTATTTTTTTTAGCCAGTTTTTTTGTTCATCTATTAATTGTGACAAAAGAGGAAGAACAAATACATTATAAAAATATTCTTCAACCAAAATAAGTTTTATATTATAGTCTATATCTATATTTAAATTATCTTATAGTTTGAATTAAAAAAAAAGAGTTTTAAACGCATTTTTGCCAAATTTTCCAAAATGAATTGCGAATTTTGAATTGTTGATTGAAACCTTTGGATAAGTAGTCCTATATGAAAGTGTTCACAGAAAAAAAAGCTGGGTGTACCATGGTTATTCTTTGCTCTTCGGGTGGGAATGTGGGATTAGTGGGTGTGGTACATTTTAAAAAACAATAAATCATTTTTTCAATCAAGCAATTCTGAATGGAGCTTCAGCTTATATAAAGCAATTTTACCAAAAAAAATCTTATAGTTTTAAGTATTATTTTCTGTGATTATAAATTATGTTTTTATATAATTTAGGTACTGTAAAAATACTTAATAGCTATTGTTAATTGGTTATATGGTAATTGTAAAACTAGAAATAATGATTCATTTTTGTATGAGATAATAATGGCTAATTACATTTTTATCTACATTAAAACAATCTTCTAATATAAATAAAACTTGGTATTTATTTTTAAGGATTGGATAATAGCTCCAGATGGTTATGGTGCATTTTATTGTACAGGAGAGTGTAATTTTCCACTCAATACTTACATGAACGCTACTAACCATGCTATCGTTCAAACACTGGTTCATCTGATGAGTCCATTGAAGGTTCCTAAGCCATGTTGTACGCCAACAAAAATGGGTCAACAAGCAGTACTATTCTTTCTGGAGAATAACAACGTTATACTAAAGAAGTATAAAAACATGATTGTTAAAAGTTGTGGCTGTCATTAAGTATACTTATTCAATTATAGTCAAAAAAATATTACATATGGTTGTTTATCAAAAATCGGATGTTAACAATTATTTAAAAAATTTTATCCTATTGTTTAAAATTATTGTTAATCATTATGTAATTTAACACAACCAATGATTATTGATACTTATTGATGATAGTTGAACTCTATATGAAATTATTTAGGGTATGATATATTTTATAAGCAGTGTATCATTAGTTGGAAAAATAAAGATAGATACTAATATCTTTTTTTAAACATTGATTTAAGTTTATTTTACCAATAAGTATAGAATTTAATATTTTTAAGAAAATATTTTATTCAATGTACCTATATTTAAACTTCAATTGTATGCAGAACCATGAAAAATATATGCTGATATGATCTCAATTATTTTAGTATGAATACTAAAGTACACCTAAGTGCATTTGATTTAATTTCATCGATTACAAAATTAAGAAAATTAAATGCTACTTTTATTAAAATTTATAGAAAGTGGATTGGGTGATTTGGTTAAAAAAAAAAATTAATTCTTTGAGATTATATTTTGTTATTTTATCATGTATGAAATACATCAATAAGGTGATTTTTTTTATACAATATTTGTATTTTAAATTATCTGTTTGATTTGAAAACACTCATACTAATAAATTACTAATAAATTTTACTGTATGACTTTAATTTAGAACTGTACCTATTACAAAAATAGTAGTGCTTAATTTAATTTAATTTTATGTTATCTTAAAATCATATGCCTTATTAAATAATAATTATTTGTAAATGTATAAATATTATTGTAGGTAATAAGAAATATGTATTTCGTTAATATAATGATTATACTTATACAACTCTTTTAGTTAATATAATATGGTTGAAGTTTAATTAACATGAATATCAGTTTCAGTTAACATGTAATAAAAACTACACATTGCAAAAAATTTTATTTATAACACATAACAAAAAAAATTTTTTTTCTGTTTTTACTTGTACCTCATGAAAACAGAGTAGGTATAGCAAGCTTAAAAATTTGACAATAAAAACTCTGAAACCATAAATTTATAATACATAAATGTGGAACTGGTACTACAAATTGTAGTTGCAAACCAATTAAAATGGTATTATTAATCAAATATTTAGGAGTGACAATGGATTTTAACCTAAAATGGTCAGAACATATACATAATATCAAAAATAAAATGAGGTGCTTAACTATATTATTTTAAAAAATTTGATTCCTTGATAAATCAATTATAAGAAAAATTTACATGGCACATTCGATTCTATCATACGACATAATATGTTGGGGAGGCACCAACAGAGCAAATATCAGTACATTGTATACTACACAAAAAATGATTGTAAAAGTTGCATACTCCCTACCATTAAAATATCTATCAGAGGAATTATTCAAACTAACTAATATATTATCTGTTTATAAATTATACATTAGGCAAATTTTAGTTAAATCCATACAGAACCATACTCTCAATGCTATAGAAATAACAGACAGAAGAACAGGAAAATACATTAAACCATCATACACTTTATTAACTAGTTCTAGGAATTTTCCTAATCACACGAGGAAAACTATTTTCAACAATTTCAATAATGAAGTAAAGAGTCTAATAAAAAGTTTATGTGAAAGTCATTCCAATAATACCAATGATATAATGAAAATAATTATTAAAAATCAAATAAAAAAGGCCATAAATAAAATAGTCAGTAATCTTGATGATAATGTGTGTATCAATAAAATCATAAAAAGTCAATATGTCTAAGCATAATATCGTATAATAAATTAATATGTACCTATAATATGTAATGTTGATTAAGTTTTTGTTCTATAGTATTTTTTTTTAGTCTTATTCTCTTTTTTCATGTTTTGTTATTAATTATATCTTATTTCAATTGCATATTATTTACTTTAAATGAATTGTGATATTGTTGAACTTCGTATACCAGATACGAGCATAGCTCAGTTGGTATTCGTATCAGCTATTGTTAAATTATTTTATTGTAATTAATTAATTGTAATTGTTTTGGCTGAATAAAATAATAATAATAATACATTTTTGATTGAAACTATGAAAATTTAAATATAGATTGACAATAATATTAGACACATTTTGTTGCAAAAAATATCCTGTACATATATATATTATATTATTAAATATAAGAAATAATTTATTGTTAAATAAAATAATTAAAATTTTAAATTATGATAGAATTTTGAGAGCCATTATGAATTATTATATTTTTTCCAAAATTACTCGTTATAGCCCGAGCATAGACCTTTTTGCGACAACTCCAATAACTTTGATCTTGATTTTCCGAATGCTTATAATAGAGATATCCGTCAACATGTAAAAGCTTTCCTCTTCCATTGGGATTTATAAATTCGGCCATAATTTTAATGAATAAGATAGTACGAAAACTCCAGTTAATATACGTAAGTTAATTTACGAATTACTTTTGTACGAACGTCGGAGTTACGAAAAATCACTCATTGAGACGACTGTCAAAATGAAACTAAATTGGTAGGTAAATAACAAGCCGATTCAATAATCGATACTGACCATTTATCCGATTAACCAAGTAATAAAAATGATTACATACGCGTACCACAAGTATAGACTATAATCTAAATGACATGATATGAATAAACACAAATAGCTTATACAAAAAAGATAAGGATTTTTTTTTGGAAAAATATTAAATTTGTAAAAATATATATTGGAAGAATGTTTTTATGGTAAATATTGAAATTTGAGAAATTAGATTGGAAAAAATTGATTGGAAAAAACGGGTTGAGAAAACTGTACTACAATCTTAATTATTACGTTTAAGTGTTACTTAAACTAAAATTGTTCTTAAAAAAAAAACAAAAAACAAAATACCTTTGCTTTACTTTACATTTTTTTATCCAATAAATAAAAGAAAAGAAAACAAGATAATTTTCTTAAAAATAAAATTTTTTTCTCAAAATGAGTTTTTTCACATTTTCAAAATTTTCTTGCAACAAAATATTTCTGATATTATTGCTTATATATGTTTAAATTTTAATAAAGTTTGTATTTAAAGAAAAAAGTTTTTGAGTTTGCTCCGGTTGCTTGTTGAAACTTTTGGACAAGTATTTCCTTACGTGTTTACAGAAAAAAAAATTGACATCATGGAAAAAACATCAGTCTCTTACCTTCGCTCTGATTAAAAAGTATTCCATTAGTACTGAAATACTAATCAAACAAAAAAATGTTCAAAGGTTAATACTCAATAATTATTCAATATAGATTATACCTATTTAATAATCATTTTTATTCACCTATATATACTAATAAAACATTTTTGATTCTTAGTGAAACGAAGAAGCTTATGTTTTTGCAATGATGTTTATTATGGTTTCTTTTTTTATTCTGTAAACACTTTTTCATATAGAAATAACTTGTCCAAAATTTGCGCCAAAATATTTCCTATTCTTGCTTAAATTTTCATAAAATTTAAATTAAAAAAAAAAAAAAACAGTTTCTGGTTTTTTTTTATCAAATTTTATACAGCATACCACAAATTTGAGAAAGCAATTGAGAATTTCAAAAAATTTCTTCTTTGAAGTACCATCGGAGGCAAATTTGATTCCAAAAAGTTGCCAGTTGAAACTTTTGGACAAGTATTTCTATGTGAAAACGTGTACGAATAAAAAATATAAATAAATAAACATCATTGTTAAAAACATCAAAAAATAAAATTTATTGGATTTGGGGGTTGTTGTGTGATAATGCATATTTAAAATTAAATAAAAGAGAAATTGATTCAGAAAAATTATTTTTATTCTGAGCTACAAGTATATTTTTGATTAATCTATTTTAACATAACAAAAAATGCGTATGATGTAAATTATTTAGTATTAGAATAAACAAATAACATAATATAACACATATTATATTACAACTTTAACTTGTTTACATAGTTATATAAGGTAGTTTTATTTATTTTTAAATTACAGTTGTTTCCTCAAAAAAAAAAAAAACATTTGCATTACAAATGATAAATTACATAGTTTTATCTTACTGCGGTAAATAATATATTGTTTTTAGACTTGAAAATGTTGCTGTGCATCAATAAAAACTTAAGAGAATAAATTAAATAAAATAAAAAGCATTATAAAAAAAAAAATAAACATACATGTTGATACAGAAATCTGAGACAAAGAATTATGGAGTACGTTGTAACTATGGATTAATATTATTATTACACCTAAACCAAATAATGATATTGAAAAGGATAATCCATTCTGATAAATTCTTGGTATTTGCAGATCATGGTCTAGTAGTTCAATGATATATTCTGCAGGAATTAAGTTTTGTAGTGCATTTATCATGGGATGTGGATGGTGGTGCTCTGCAGTATCATTATCTACAGAATCGGGGTTTTGTTGAGCACTTGGCGTGGAATGTGAGTTGTGTATTAAGCAGTGAACAACACAGTTATCATGAAGACCATAACTACTTAGCGATGCTTCATCATCATTCATTATTTTTCCTTGAAATATTAAGCGTATAATTTTATTAGATGATAATTCATTGCTAAAATGCCTTCTAAAACAATAATAACACAAAACAAAATGTTTAATATCAAATACATTCTTTATTATTGTGTAGAATAAAATTTTAATAACACCTTTTGAAAACACCAATATTTCCTTGAAGACTTCCTTCAACTAAGCGGTAGCTGTCATCTAAATATTTAAGTCGTATTTTAATGGTATCTTCACATGCTTGTAGTTCATTTATAGCATCATTGGTACTTTGACTAGATTCATTAGATTGTGTAGTTGATTCAGTTTCAGTTGCATTATTTTCTGAGGTTGCAGAATTTTCATTGTTTTGAAGATTATCATTTCTTAGAGTTGAATTTGTTTGAATACTAGTTATTACAGGATCTGTATCAGTTGTTGAATCTTCATCTAAAATAATATATTTTATAAATTTATAAGAACTCATAATAAACAATTAAAAACCTTTGAACATGAAATTGTAATGTGTTTCTTATGTCATGGTTTTCATTTTTTTGCAGTTTAATAAAAAATAAAAATAAATTGACCTTTATGTAGATAATTAATTCATAATTAACTATGTAGGTATCTACACTATTTGCGCTGAAAATCTGCACAGGACTCAATGAATAAAATATAATGTACTTACTTAAAGGCTGAATCAATATAACACCACCATTATGTAGTATTAGTTCTTCACCTTGTCTTTGGACTAGGATAGTAGCACCACCGAGTAATGGAGTTTCGGGCATTTCGGTAGGCATCCATAGTAACACAATTAGCCAAACAATAAACAATGCACAAAAAAGGTGTACAATTTCATCACCAATACCTTCCACTAACGCCATACCTACATAGTAATATATAAATATAAATGTATACTCAATTAAATAAATAGGATACTACAGTTATCATCAATGACATGTAAAGCAGGTACTCACTGTTTTATTTTGTTTTTTAATTTAACAATTCTTCAATTTTCCTCTTTAATTTCCGTGATAATTAAAACCAAATATATAATATATATATATATATATATATATACCTATGAAAAATAATGTTTCATTAATGTTGGATTTATTCTTATTTTATTGTACCTAATTGGGTTATACAATTTCAAGATTGTTCAGATATTGTTGTGTTAATACTTACAGTAAAATACTTATAAACACTTATAAATATACTATACAACACTTATAAATTGGAATTTAGTTGAGTTAACCATCCATCCGACCTACAAAACTTCTGTGATGACGCACTTGTGTTCAGTTTCATAGTTATTGATCCATTACATTACTATGATACCATCAAGTTGTATACCACGACTGTATGTATGTATACCAAGGTATAAACTTTGGATAGCATACTTGTGTTATCATTTGTGTAACCAACAACATCTTGACCATCTCGGCTATCCAATTGTAAAACACAGTAAAGGACGGTTTACACGCAACGACTTATTGTACGTTTTATCGGACATTACAAAACGTACAAAATAACGTACATTTTATGGAGTGTCTACACGTTCCGTTTATTACTCAGTTATCCTGCTCAGTTACTGTATTTCAGTTGTTTGTATATGTCATCCTCTCCAGCCCCAGAGGTGGCTGATTTTTTTAATTTAGCAAGCTCCTTCTTATAAACCGTTCTCAAGGAATTAATCTTCTTACTAACTGTCTCTTTGTTTGCCAAAGAGTCAACTTCTCGAAATTTTTTTATAAGTTCCTCATAAGCCAAATTTTTTTTATGCTTATCACTGTAATCCTTGCTTTTTACTTGCCATAGACAAGGAAAACTTTTGTACAATTCAATAAATTCTGCGAGAAATTCGTGGGAACATTGCCGTAAATCAGACATGTTCGCAAAAAACAAAAAAGTTTGTAGGTCAAGCTGAAACTTGGTTTAGGAGAGAACTAAACGAAAATTGGACGAAAAGTTGTACAATGCGTCGAACCTGTGTTTACATGTTACGACTTGTCGTTCAATTTCGCGGAAAATGATTCCAAACCCATCAGTCTTTCGATCCAATCTTGGATTTCATTCCGATTCAATAAGACGTACGATTTGCTGAATACACGCTCCGTTTTACTTGATACGTTTTGTCGTTTTTGATAAAACGTACAATCAGTCATTGCGTGTAAACCGTCTTTAAGTCACATTCTTATCAATTTTCGTTTTATTAGTTCATCATGTTTGAAATTTTGTGCTGCATTTATTGCACTCACTTTTGTTACTATCATCATGTTAGTTAATAAGATAAAATCAAGTATCTCCGCTTTTTTTAAAAAATTTGTCAAGAAACAATAGATGAAACACAGTAAGTAAGTTTGCTTGATCTTACTGTGTTTTATTATTGTTTACTGATTTTCTAACAAAATATCCAACACATTATATAAGACAATACCTATTTTTAGCTGTAACATATTGTGTTT
>JAIPRM010014920.1:0-10452 GCA_025469315.1 Stegophylla sp. TES_Ste_2020
TCCGACATTTAAAGTGCAATAGTATTGCCGCCGTTCATGTATAATGCAATACACACACACACACACACACAATACATTATTAAATATATATATATATATATATATATATACGTACTGAGGTGGATGTGTGCATAGAGCGGAGTGATAGACACGGAGCGAGTATGAGGGTAAAAGACAGAGAGAGAGAGAGAGAGAGAAATAGAGGTAAAGAAAGAGAAGGGAAAAGTAGGTGAAGAGATACGTGGCCATTCTAAGGCGAGAAATGTTTTACGGCGATTTTGTTCTTTTACGATATATCGGTCGATTTTATTTTCACGGGATTCCAAGGAACGACAAATTATGAAAGCCTTCGAGTCTCGGTTTAATGTCCTCCTCAATAATGTCGGTTTAATGAAACGCTGGTGGCCGTTGCAAATGGCTTACGATTTTATCTCGGAAAATACACGGCATCGACGGTACCCGTAGGCAAATCCCTATAAAAAAAAAAATAAATAAATAAAAAAATAATAAAACAGTAATAACGTTGAGTGAGAGTGTTTGGTGGTTTGTCGTACACTCACAGCAAGACGCGCCTACTGGATTCACTGGATATTATTATTACACTCTGGTCGCCCGAGGCAAAGCATATACGACATCGTTGTCTTTTTGCTAGGAAAATAAATACAAGCCCGTTTGAAATTTCTCAAATTTGTTTCCTTTTTTGATTAGGAATGAAACCATTGATAATATATATATATACATATACAGGGTGATTTTCATTAAGCATGCTTACCCCCTTTTTTGCCGTAAAAATTAAAAAGTTTGGATTTTTTTTTTTTGGAATGCTCAACTTACTATAAAAACTATGTTTTTCATAAATTTTTATTTTATTTTCATGTCATCTTAAGGAGATGTCCTGTGGTGATATACTTATTTTTCAAATATATATTATAAATATTCAAAGATATTTTTTTTGCCCCCTCCACCATTTTAACTACGTCATTTTATTCAGGTTAATTTTGATGTATTAAAAATCGAAATTCAAACGAGTAGCTCATATTTTACAATACTATGAATAATAAAAGTGTTGTCTGATAAAAATCATAGATTCATAATAATTACGTAACACAGTACCAACTAAATTTTTTTTCCAAAAAACTATTATTCTTAATTCTTAAATTTGAATAATTCAAAAATTATTATTCCAAATTTTGCTTTTAGTATATCAAAATTGAAAGAAAAATTACCTGAATTAAATTCCGTAGATAAAGTAGGCCGGTAGTGCCATTTGAAAAAAAAAAGATTTTTACGGTCAAAAAAGGGGGCGATTATGTTTAATGAATTACCCCGTATATATAACGTCACAAGGGTTGTCTGATTGTGCTTAATGCGAATGCAAGTTACCACAGTGGGGTTATCTGTACAATGAATTATGGTAACTATTAATAATATGGACAGTTCTTCGTTATTTTTTAGATGACGTTGGAAAAAATGATGTCTTGTAGTGATAATTAAAATATCTGTTCTGGAACAAAGTGTCGTATATTATCGTAATATATATTTATACTCGAATATATTCGGACGGCCGCGTGCTACGCACTCTCAGAATATCAGGAATAACATATAAGAGAGAGAATCCAGGCAGTGGTGCAGACGTGATTTCTGTTAGTGTAATGGAAGGGGGTCAGTATCTAATCTCGAAAATTAATTATTAAATAGACACTCCTTAATTGTTTCTGTAACATCGTACCTTGTTTCATTTATATTTCAATTAAATCATATTATAATTTAATATCCTTTTGGTTTTGGACAGTTAGCTCTCATATATGTTGCACTAATTATTATTATATCGATAAATAATAAACCAAGAATGATTAATTATTAATAATACGCTGACTGCGAATCAGAGCGTAAGTTTCTATTGTATGTATTCATAACATAGTATCGTGTAGGTAATAATATAATGATGATGACATTATGATAACAGAACGATGGAATGATTCCAAGTCTATCATTAATCATTGATTCAATAATAGGTATGTTATGATAAGTTCAAAAAAAAAAAAAAAGAAAAAAAAGAAATAAGGCGTGAGGAGCCGACCCCCTACCACTCCCCGCCATTTACAAACGTCCCTGTATCTGGCGGAGACGATGGATAAATTTAATCGGACCTTTTACGAAAATAACTCGGTGATGTAGTAGAAGCGGATTGGAGAGAAGGGGGGAGTGTTGTGTGCAGTGAATGCGCGTGTAAACGAAGTAAAACTATATTATTATTATTATATTGGTTTACGTTTTCGACTACACGACAACGCCATCATAATATAGCCCGTTGGCGATAAGACGTTTCACGGGGGGGGAAAATAGTAAATGGACGAGCGGAGTAAATAATGTGAAATAACGTCGCTCGACAGCCGCAACGAAAACGGAAACATAATCTGCGACGGATTTGGGTTATTTTTATTATTATTCAATTTATTTTTTACTATTCATTTTTAATCTTCTTTTTTTGAAAAATCGACTATTATCACACGTGCAGCCGGAGAGAAAAATTAAATAATAGTCGTGTTATACAGAGAATTATTTGTGTTCTCGTGCCGGGTCGTGGTTGAGCGTGGGGGGTGGGGGGGGAGGATAGTTGGAGTTTTATAAAACGGAAAGCTTTTAGTTCGTGTGGTGGTGGTGCGACGGCCGAAGAAAAATGGTCTAGTTGTCTGTTTTGATTCACCGCGCGCGCGTTAAACGAGTTTAATAGACGTAATCAATCTCCGCGGCGGAGGCGGTGGTTCTGCGATCGGAGCGCGTTGTGTGCGCCTCCCCGCCCGTAGCCCCCACCGCCAAGGTTTGACTCGAATTTTTATTTATAGTTTGACGTGTTCATCGGGCCAACGTGCATGATCGAGAAAAATACTCATCCTCCTACGACGGACTCTTTTATTAAATTCACTACGGCGTTTTCTTTTATTATTATTATTATTATTATTATTCCCGCAATTAATCCCGTAGACACTCACGTCTCTAAACGCGCGAGATCTGTAAGCTTGGAAAATAGTGCCATATCCTCCACCTGCTGCACATCATTACACTTGGAAAACAATTTTAACTTGTATTAATCGAAATTTAGATGGTTTTACAACGAGGTTTTTATGTTATGGAAACACGTAGAAGGACTCGGATCAGGTTAGGTTACGAGAATTTTGTATCCATGGTATTTTAAAGAAATAATTCTTTTTGATTCTTAATAATTGTGTCTTAAGTTCAAGGAAAACTACCGAAAATTAAATAGGTTTTAGTAGGTAATTTAAACTCCAAAACTACGAGTACTTGGGAACTTGAAAATATTTGACCTATTATCAACAATTATGTAGTGCAGACCGAAAAAATCTGATCGCTTTTGGGATTAATTTGAATTTTTGGAAATTTAAGAAGTGTTTAGATCATGTACTTTTTTTCAAATAAATTTGTAATTCTTAACGTGGTAGAAATTTCTTATCAAAAGATTCCCCGAGTGTTTTTCTATATGTGATTTTTTTTTCTTTTTATATATAGTTGACTAACGATCAACAGTTACCAATAATTCACGTGACAAATTTAAGCGATTTAAAAGAAAAAAATTTTTTTGGAAAATAATAATTTTTGATAATAATTACACGATAATAGTATAGACTATAGTGAACAGATACTTCATAATGTTATGAATATTAATATAGTATTTTATTTAATCATTTTTTTTTTTTTTGAACATAAAATCGATCAATTTGGTAATTTTAGTTGTGGTGTAATTAATAAGTGTTTGAAAAACTTAATGTACAAAGTTATATTTCCAGCACTATAGTGTAATGAGGATTGATGATGGTGTAGCTGAAAAAGTTGAAGTAAACATTTTAACGTTAAATTCTAACTCTCTAGTGTTGAGCAAAGTTATTGTTTTATTATTTTGGTTTACTGACGTTATTAAACTTATGTAATTACTATGGCTGAATAAAATAATAAAAAACTATTATATTTACGTTCATTCAAATAGGACTTGGCGTTTGAAAAACAATTTGAATTAAAAAGAAAATATAAATGTATTTTATAACCGAGTACACGGGTTCTCATTATTTTTCTACCATCAATGAGTTGTAATTCTTTTTGATATTTTAAGTATGCATTCTCGTAAAAATGAAATTATATTTTTTTATAATTTGCGCACATCGCTTCGGTTGTTTAAAAAGTAAAGCGTTTTTTATATACACGCTATAATTTGTACAACTTTTATATTGTTATCATTAGTGTATTAATTGAAGAAAAAAACGTTTCTCTCTTTTATTTATTTAATTGTATTATACGGTTCAGAAACTGACTAGCTAAAAAAAAAAAAAAAAAAACGTGTTATAAATACGATATTAAAGAATGAAACAATATATTGGATATCGTGATTTAACTTGAATTTTTAGATTAAAAAAATTAATTGTGTAAAAATCATCAACAAAATCTTAAGTCATTGTAAAATTTATACATAATAAAATATATTTGAAATAATAGTAATATATTCTGATTTAAAAACAAAAGTCGACTTACGATTTTCGAGATTTTCAGAGTTATTAGAAATATATGTGAATGAGGTCGTGTTAAATTTTTTACTAATAATAAGAATTCAAAATTTCATTACATAAAACCTTATAAAACACAAGTTTAAACCAAAATTCTATATTTATTCCAAAAATGTTTTTGAATGTATTTTCCCGTCTGTATTACACTGTGTCTGATTATGGGTAAAAGTTCAAGTTTCTAGTCCTATTAGATTCGGAGTTATAATCAATATAATATAATCAGTTTTTTGAAAATCTTGTTTACGGCATATTTTTCAAAATATTTTTGCAGGCTTTTATTGTTTTAAGAAAGGTATTGAGAATTGTTTTAAAGTACCATCTGGGGGCATTTTATGATCTTAAAAGATACTGTACGAAACTGTAGAACGAGTTTTTCTAAAAGAAAAAAGTGTTTCCGTATGAAAATAAATAAACATGATTGTAAAACCACTGCACTCGGAGTAGAAAATAAATAATTCAATGAGAAATACATTTTTTTTTTTTTGTGCTGCTGTTTTATGTGATTTTATCTTGCTCCACAAAGAAACTATAATTTAACAGTTAATTTACTAGTGAAGCGAAAAGTTATATTTACTCACAATGATGTGCGTATCTACATACATGTGACGAAGCTCGAATCCTCGAAATAAGTCTCAGTTGTTGAATTCTGACGTCTCCAAAAGCACATCGCGATTGTTTGTCGACGACACACCTAGACGAGTTTATAAACAAAAGTTGCGCATTTATACGAATTCATAATAAACCTTGAACACGTGAGCCGTAACAAATTACTCCGATTGTGTGTGTGTGTGTGTGTGTGTGTGTGTTCGGTCACAACTTGGAAATTGTTTCGAATCCTCTGCGTGTTCACGTCTTATTCTCGACTCGGACAGATTAAGGGATTGTGTTTTTGGAGTATATATTTTCCTTAACGCGCGGTAAAGATTAGTGATGTGCAAATTCGTCGGGAATTTATTTACGAGAAATTCCCGGGGGAATGTTTCTGGGAATATTTCTGAGACGGGGAATTTATCGGGAATATTATATTAAAAAAAAATAAATAAATATTGTTCAAAATATGTGTTTCAATGTTTAATTCAATTTATAACAACTGTGACTGATCCGAATGACAAATGTATTTTTACCAAAAATATCTACATTTGGCTAGATAGAAATAAAAGTTAATATTTATTCGATGTAAATCTAAATTTTCAAGTGTATACGACTAGTGAGTGTAAAGTTTGTAATTAATTTAAATAATAATAAAAAAAAAAAAACATAATTATTATGCTTAACAAAGCAGAGTAGGTGCGAAATAAAGTAGCTGATACACTAACAGACTATTCTTTATTACCAACTGTCTTAAACTCATATTACTGATACAGTTATAATCGTTTAATTTATTAAATTTTTTTGAAGGAATATTCCCAAGAGGTTTGGGAATATTCCTTGTTTCCGGGAACATTCCCCGGGAAATATTCCTAGTGGCACATCACTAGTAAAGATTATACTATTGTTCCGCCACCGCCGCCGTACACATTTGTGAATTTTATTGCATCTAGTTAGTAACGAAATCGATGACCTACTGCGAGCGACGAAAGCGAAAACGTTGAAAACATTATTATGTCGTTATCGGGGTCTGATCTAGGATTAATGAAAGGTGGGAGGGACATTACTTGTCAAAAACATTTTTAAATATTGACATATTATAGTTTACACGGTAAAGAAAAAGTAAGGAAGGATTGCTTAGTGCTGACCGTTTTTCGAATTTAAAAGCTCTTATAAAAATTAGAAAATGACACGTTTGATTTTAAAACGAAAAAGCAAATCAAAGTAATATTATATTTTTATTATGATTTTCACAGAAACGATTATCATGAAACGACTAATTCCTATTGTTAAGAAATAATAATAGAAAGAAATCTGCTTCAGTTTTAGATTCTGAACGAAGTGAAGAAGCTAGTGGTTTTAGTTTTTACAATTATGTTTATTTTTTTTTTTCTGTGGACATTTTTGTATGGATTTACTTGTCCAAAAGTCTCGATCAGAAACTTTTTGAAACCGGATTCGCCTCTAATTGGTACTTCAGAGAGGTTATTTTGTTAGAATCATCTTATTGAACAAATAATTTATCGTTTCTTTTAAATTCTACACACCCACCAAGAGTATCTGACCCGAAAAGCGGCGAATATCCATGGTGCGAAGTATGTCCGGCTTTCTTGTCTGTACTTTACTTTAATTGACTTCTTTGAAATCAAAAATTGTAATAGTCAAGTAAAAAAATTATTCTTCCAAGATGATTTCTATGAGCGTAAAGGTATTTAGATTGAAAATGTTGAGCACAAAAGATTTTTGTATAGATATTTGAGATTTCTTGGGGCCGTTAGAAAATTTGTGAACAAGATTTTATTAAGTGTTCAGCTCATATAATATTAATCATTTTAGGAATATTAAAAGAAAAAAAGATATTTCAAAAATTCTTTATTCATTTCAAAAGTGGGTAAATATTTTTGAACATTTTTTTTTTTTTTAGTCTGTACTACAGTGTATTGTTGTTGGTAATGGGTGAAAACGTTGAGTTTTGGATTTTCGAATAAAAAATCTATTTCACGTAAAGACCTTTGAAAGTGTCTACAGATATCCCGTTGTGCAGACTGAGTGCTGACCGATTGCCGTGGAAAACTTTTTGGAAAGCGCGGTCACGGACTTTCGTGGTGATGTCCGCTGAATACAAAAAACACCAAGATTGCGCGGTAACAACCCATGACACACAAATAAATTCCTTATTTTTTTTTTTTTTCGCAGAGGCGCAAAATAAAGTATTCGCATTTGTGTGTGTGTGCGTGCGCGTGTGTTGATTACGGCTAATGGATTGTTGGGAAGACCGTATAATCTTACCGGTCACTTGACCGGCCGAATGGAATGAGACGTTTTTTTCCACCCGGAGAAACGACCCCCGACTACACGGATAGGTCTGACAGCTGTGATGGCAGCTGTGGCATTAGCTGTGTGGACCGTAGTAGTAATAGTAGTCGTAGTAATCGAGTGACCGCAATGTCAGCATCGTACACACGAGCCACGGACAATATAATAATAATAATATATAACTCGTGTGATTTTGTCGACTCGGTACGATCACATCACGGCTTCGAGATAATCTCCGATTTTAAAATATTATCAAAATACGTGTGTGATATATTTTTACTACGTTCTTGCCGGCGGCGGTTTAATCGTGTTAACGAACGGTGGGAGGGGGGGGAAATGTAATAATATTTTAATGTTTTCACATCTGAAATAATATTAATCGCGCGCAAATTACACGAGGTGTACGTACGCTTATTACGCACGAGGGCCACTTGTTCGCAGACGATTTTTAATAATTAACTAAGTGATTCCCAACGTGGGCGTTACCGCCCCCTTGTGGGTGTTTTTAATATTTGGGGGGGGGGCGTTTTACTGAAGGAGACGCTAAAAGGGGGCAATGTAAATTATATTCCATTCTAGATTTATAACTGCCAAAAAAAAAAAAAAAGTTCATCAGTCGATGACGCTAAATGTAATATCATATAGGATTACATTTTAGGTATATATTTTTTTAAATTTGAACTACGTGAAAAGAGAGATCCATTATGATCCATTAAGCCAGGAGGAATAATTTTATTAGTAGAAAACTCCACAACTTCTAGGCATTCATTAGTCACATAAGTATTTTTAGTACAATTATTTTATACAAGCGAAGACAGTATAATAATATATATTATATATAATTTATAAAAAAATTAAGCAAGGTTTATCTGTTTTTTGAAAGAATAGTTTTTTGAAATTGATGTGAGGGGGTGGTGTGAGATTTTTGGGAGTCAAAGGGGGGGGGCATTGAGTAAAAGAAAGTTGGGAATCACTGAATCAACTAATGTCTTACTTCTGGACCGATGATGGTATTTGGATATACTCGGCGTTATCTGTGAAAAAACGTCCCGGTCTCGGCAATCAACCATAATGTTGCAGAAGAAATAATTGCCTATTGATTGTAGCGTTTAGAGCGACTTGCGGGGGTAACAAATAATATTATTATGCATCAGAAGTGAATTTTATTGACAGTACTTAGCGTACCCAGCGAAATCAACTCTTGGGGCTAAAATTAAACCTTAGAAATAAATAGATAAATATGCTATGGATCTTTAAGTTACAGAAAAAAAAAAAAAAATATAGATTTTTTATAAATTCAAAATGTTGCAGTCAAAGATTTCGGTCTGAAGTGAACTAGTTTTGTCGCTATGTAAATAAACAACGATTTTAAACCACGTATATATGAAAAAAACTCACTTTTCAATATGCCAGCATATTAAAAATATGCTAGTATTAAGCGCGAAAATAAGACGAAAAAAAAAGAGCATAACAGAGAGCAATAAATTTTACATTCCGATCGAAGTGAGGAAGCTTATGTTTTACAATGATGTTTATTTTTTTTTTCTTCCTTTGTGAACACTTTTTCGTTTAGAGTATTCCATTAGGTGTATGTGAATATATGCAAATCAATTTTCGTTTTTCGCACATGTTGTGTGTAACTAAATAATTTATAGTTCAATTCTTCAAAATTGATAATTATTATTGTGTATTAGTTGAAGTTTCGTTCAGAAACGTTTTATTGTAGAAATGATTTATCTTTTCTTTAAAATTTAATACACCCGTCAAGAGTATCCCACCCGACGTGCGAAGAACACCCCGACGAGCGAAGTACACACTTTTTTTTTTCAATATTGCCTTTTTTGATCATTACCAATTTTTGACTCGTGTAACCATTTTAATTTAGGTAAGAAGGCAATTTGAATATTCCCAATGAAATACCTGACAAAGAAATAGTGTAGTAATATCTAAGTAAAAAATATCTACAACGGAACGGGAAAAGACTATTTTTTCGTGTTTTATTTAAAATAATTAGTTATGATGACAATACGTATTCTAAAAATATGTTTGGATGTTGGATGAAAAGTGGCGGGGGGAGGGTTGGTGATCCAAATCCTATTTTTTTTCTTTAAATTTCTTTTGGGGAATAAATATTGTTGGTTATGGTAAATTGGTTTGATGAGGTTTATACTGTCTAAAAATTTTCTTGCGCTAAAGGGAATTCATTTTTAATTCGTTCAAGTAATTGTGTGTGCAAACATCGAATGGAACGACAACATTGTTACGCGCGTTGTAATTTTGTGAGATAAAAACGTCGCGTGTAAGTAAACACACTTGTCGGCGCGATGGTGGTGTATAAACAACGAAAATAACCCCAACTGGGAAGCGTTTTAATTGGCTGTTGTAAATTCAACCGATTACTCTTTTTTGTATGCAAATTTTACCGGTTATTATTATTATTTTTTTTTTTTTGAGCTGTAAAAAGTAAATTCCACCGATACGTAAAAGATAATCGAAATTTGCAAAAAATCGATTAAACGAAATAGAATATAACATAGGTACAGCCGCTGACATAGATAATCAATCATCAAATTATTTTATAATAGTTATTACTAATTAAATTATTTAATAAAACATAATTATTAAAAAAGCCGGACATACTTCGCACGACGGGTAGGATTTTTATTGACTGTTGTATTGAATTTTAAAGAAACGATAAATCATTTCTTCAATAAAACGGTTCTGAGCGAGGTAAGTTAATAATATAAAAAAAAAAATGTTGGAAAAATGTCCAAATTTTTTTTTCATATTTTCAAAATTTTCTTGCGCCAAAATCTTTCTTTTATGATTTTTTATCTGTGTTTAAATTTTTATATAGTTCGAATCAAAAAATGATGGTTTCCGTGTCGTTTTTGTCAAATTTTGGGTAGTTTTTTCCAAAAAAAAAAAAAAAAAAAAAAAAAAAAAAAAAAAAAAATTTATAAATAAAAAAAAA
>JAIPRM010014921.1:0-10451 GCA_025469315.1 Stegophylla sp. TES_Ste_2020
TTCAATTTTTTTTTTTTTTTTGGAAAAATTTGACAAAAACGACTCGGAAACCATCATTTTTTTGATCCGAACTATATGAAGATTTAAACATCGATAGAAAATCATATAAGAAAGATTTTGGCGCGAGAAAATGTTTCTAACATTTTTTTTTTCTCATTTTGTTTTTTTATATTATTAACTTCTCTCGTTCAGAATCGTTTAATCGAAGTAACGGATTTATCGTTTCTTTAAAATTAAATACACCCGTCAAGAGAATCCCACACGTCGCGCGAAGTATGTCCGGTTTCTTTTTTTTTCAATTTACACTATCGAAACAAAACGGTTTTTCCTCCTGTAAGACGAGAAAAGTTCTGGTCAAATTTAGTAGACCTACCACTGTTTTCCTTTGAGCACTATATTATATTAGAACAGTGGTTCTCAACCGATGTGTCACTAAAAAAAAAAAAAAAAATTGTTTATTTATAATATTTTACAGTTTAAACTATTACAAACCTTATACATACCGTAAAGAAATGTTCACACTACACACCATAATATCACATATATCTCACTGAATTTTTTTTATGAAAATATAAAATCTTTAACTACGTAAATTTATAATTTTAAATTCCGGATAGATCAGAGAAACTAGTGTTTTTCAATGATGTTTGTTTTTGTTTTTCTTTCCGTAAACACATTTTGTATAGAAATACTTATGACCAGAATCTTTTAGAATCAGAATTATATTTACCTCTAGATGATACTTTTGAAAGGTTTATTTTTCGAAATCCTCGATATTTTTCCAAAATTTTGGGAAAACTATCATTTAAAATTTAACAAAAATGCCTTTAATATATATATATATATATATATTTTTTTTTGTCCAAATGTTGTGAACATTTTAAAATCAAGATATCAGATACACAATAACATGAGTAATAATCCTTTTTTCTGGAAAATTTTTTTTTTTATTTACTCAGTTAATAGTGGAATAATAAAACTGGATGGGTAAAAAATAAATTTATCGTTTCTTTAAATTTCAATACACCCACCAAAAGTTGAAAAGGGCCCCATCCAAGGATCGAAGAATACCCATAGTGCTAGGTAAATCCGGTTTTTTTTTTTTAATAAATTGTTAACACGTATAGGTGTAATAATTTACAAAGATGATAATTATTATTTTTTTTTTCAAAAATACATTAAAAATTAAATTTAGTGCCACCATTTTTATGGATCGAAAATTAGTTTGTCGCCGTATATAAAAGGTTGAGAACCACTGTATTAGAGCATCGTGCTGTTTTAAATATTTTCTAATCATGTCCACACGTGTTTTATAGCCTACCAGATATTTTAATTTTCAATCACTTTTGCCCATACCGCGTACAAACCTCTTCAGTACATCATTTTATTATTATTATTTGTCCGACCGTTCCCACCCTCTCGGAGAAATAAAAACTTAAAATTTATTTTTAAACGGATATTAATGATCGACTTCCAAAGTTTACGGCTAACAAATAGCGGCCGTCCGTTCGGACGTTTTTATTACGTCGTAATCTCTCGCGGGTCTGTGTTTTTCTTTTCTAACAAAGTTTCCATTTCATATTTCTTGATAATTTTCAAAACGCGAGGGTAAAACAGGCCTTTCGCGCTCTTTACAAAGTCGGGGCGGGTATTAATATTATCGTAACGGCGACGAGGCGACTAGCAATAATAATAATAATAATAATAATAATAATAGTCGTATTCTTATTGTTCGAGAACTCGCGTTCTGCCGTGTTCCTCCTTCGTAACGGTTTTTTAGGGGTGGTACGAACGGTGGCCCGGGGTGGGGGAAGGAGGAGAAACAGACAGTGGTGTATTCATAGAGTAGTCCCCTCCCCTCCCCTCCCCCCCGATTCATGAGTTCTGACACTTGTTTTTACAACAGTAATTATTATTATCATCTCTTCGCCTATCTGCCACGTTGCACAACCAACAGCAGCCGATCTTGGGTTTTTCATTTTCAGGTTAGGTTTTTATTTTCTCATCGGTCTATTTTGTGTTTAAAAAAAAAAAAAAGGTATAGTTCTCGTCAAATTCGTTAATTGGTTGGTATGCGTGATTTTCAATATGTTGTCTACTGGAAAATTCGAAATAGATACTTTGGAGAGAGAAAAAAAAAATATTGAACTTGTATTAGCACTCTTAAATCTTGTGTGTGAAGGTTTAAAATACATATAATTACGTTAAATGTAATTATAATTTTTAATTCATAGTTAAACTATATAGTACGTACATCAAAATAATCATAATCTTTAATTACATTATAATTAATCAATTGCAATTATTGGGAAAGACAATAAATATAATATAATCTGGTATATTATATTACCTGTTGAACGAATGCTATTTCCATACCACACCATAAAGTCGGTTAATTATAAAATGTTATATATAATCTTCGATACGCCTCGATAACAATTTGGTTTTGTTAAAACCAGTAGAGTAGAAAGTCGTGAAATGTCTAACAATAAAAATGCATTTTATTCTTCTGAATAATTATGATTTCGGTATATTTTATATTATTATCAATTAAATAATTAAACATTATAATAATCCAATTTACGAGAACTGTCAGCGTTGGTGTATTAGTACACACGTCCTATGCAAGTTATTGCCATTTAATTTGCATATATCTAATTTAGTGATTTTTCAAAATAAAAATGTTCATCGATTTCATTTGTTGTTCACTAATAATAATAATTATCGATTTTTTTTAATCTTTAAACAATGTAGGTCAATATAATATGAATTAAATTGTGTGAAAAACACAACAGATCAATTGGTATGTTAGTACATCATATATTTTTACGTGCTGTCCAAATAACAATAGTTTATTTTACTAAAAAAAAAATGACGTTCATTATTATTTTTTTTTTTTCTACATCGGAAGTACAGTTAGTAGAAGGGATACGGGGTTGGAAGCCACTAGAATTCCGTCGATTGCACTCGAAATTGCTCAAAAGGGGGCGGGGGGGGAGGCTTTTGGTTATTAAATTGATTCGAAAGCTTTTATTATGCTGCACCAGTAATAATTTGACGTTATCAGGCTATGTAAACGCTTTTATGGTAAATACTGTCAGTGGTCGATGTGCCCTGTAGCTGTGTCGACCGAAAGGCATTTTGAATTTTACGATGTACTTTTTTCGGCCCGGTTTGTTTGCACTGCACTCGCACACGCGCCCACCCCTTTTCTGCCCCCCACCCCCCCCCCAACACAAAGTATAGACGAGACCCTAACGGGCCGCCGCACGAGCTTTGCATATTATTCTGAACGTGTATAATATATACTCGGGGAATTGAATAGTAGTAGCGCCTATGAAGGGGTGGAAAATAATACTATTTCATGACATTAATTTCCGAAACATTGTGTATTGGCTTTGTTGCGTTGTACTTCAGTGACTGCAATAATTATTACCAAAAACACACACAATACATATATTTACAAACTCACTGGGTTTATGATATTATATATAATTTACTATACAGTATCATTGACGGCGTTTTGTTACGCGCGCATGCATGCAATATAACGAGACATATGTGATAATAATATTATAATGTCATAAAATATGGTTAATACCGGTGGTGGGTGGGGGGTGGGGTGAACGGGAATGAGATGATAAAATATATTTTGTTCATTTCCGGTCATGCCGAGGGGCCACCCGAAAATGACGATTGTCGTGCGGTGGTGGTGGCATAGGAGTAGGTAGAGGGGGGTTCGGGGCGGTCCAAACCCTTTCCATTAATAAACTCTTAATCGGAAAAAATGCACTATTTTCACGAGATAAAATGTTTATAAAATATTAATAACAGATTTTTTTTTTTTTTGTTTATAAAAACGTATTTTCAATATTCTAATTTTAGTATCAAACATTAAAGATTCAATTCGAATATATACTTACAGTATTTAGTACTATATAATCACTTGCTTCACTTTTTTCCGTCTTGAAATGTTCAGTAGGTACCTATGTAAAAAAAGAGGTTATAAATAATAGGTATGTCGGCTACTTTTTTTGTATCCTCCTGTATTTTACCGAATTCTATAGGAATTTCAGGTTGTATTACAATATATACAAATAAGATATTTTCTACTTTCTAGTGAACATTTAAGTTTCTAGCACCTTCATTTTTGGAGTATATATATATATATATATATATATATAGGTATGTATATATAGACTAAATAATACTAAAATTGAATTAGGAAAAAACGCTTTTTTGTTACATGCTTTTTTCAAATTTTCGCTAATTTTTCTTTTGTGCTTGAAAATAACTGTTAGAATTTCGGAAAATTACCTATATTAACATAATTTTAATATTGCATAATATTTTCAAAATTCTTGTTCGGGGTAACGCTCATGCGCTTTCAGTCAAAAATTTTTGCTTTTGAACCCCTCCCTACGCCCTTGGGCTGTGGGTCGGGGGAGCCAAACACGCACGTTCGTCGTTTGACTACGGTGTGAAAAGTCATCGGTGTGGTGTTTCACAAAAATAATTCTAACGGCTTGGCAGACACGCGACCTGAAAATTCCGAAAAACATTTTGGAAAAACGTTTGGCCTACGCGTTTGGTACTGACGCGCGCGTGAAAGACGGTAATCAATCTCTTTCTCTCGGTGTTTCATCCGCACAAGCATTTTATATTATGTCTATATCTTCGCTGTGTAAACAACGACGACGACGACGACGACGGTTAAAAGAGGTTTTTCGAGCCGGGGGTGTAGTATTGCGCCGCAGCAGTGCACGCGCGGAGTGGAATGCCATTTTTCACGCGCACTCTCAAAAACGAGGACCGCGGAAAAATCCAAAAAAAAAATGACATTCTATGGAATAGAATATACACGCACGGAGCGCCCCCCACCCTCCCCAAAGGGTGTGAATTCCTCGTGGGATCGTTGTTGGCCGTTTTATGATATTGATTTTTGTATTCTCCAGGAGTGTTTTTGTGAATGTGGCGACGTGTGAATAAATTTCACTGAAATTAAACAATAATAATAATAAAAACATTTAAATTTTCGGAACTCGATGTTGTGTTTTGGAATATGAAAATTTTGTTTGCTTTCGATACGTCATATTGGTCACGACGAGAGCGGATTTAATTTTTTTTTGTTTTTTGTTTCCGCGAACAGATAAATCCGACGATTCAGGATATCACGAAAGGTTCGAAAGTAGAGCGGATACATTTTTTTTGTATTGTCTTCAACGGGTTCACGGGTCCGTGACTTGTTGTTTTTTTTTTTTTTTTTTTTAAACGGATGATCTGAAACGAGAGAAAGTTTTGAAAATAATGATTATTGAGCCTGGATTTTTGCGTTCAGGGCGAATATCATTTCTCTTGGGCCCGAAAAAAAAAAAAAAATCCAATTTTCAAAAACGCACGCGACCGCCGCCGCGAACAAATGAGCCATTGAACCGTGAATATTTTTATTTTATTAGCCCGGCTTCGATATCATACGTATTATTCCTTCCCTTCATATGGGCTTTTACGTAGATTATTGCGTTATATATATATATATACACGACTGGAACCGACGGCGGCGGTGGGCGTCTGTCACTTTGAGCTACGAGCTTATCTCCCCGAGTTCAAAGCTCCGGAACTCCTCTCTCGCCCTATCAATTTCACGGCGCGCGTCCCCTATTAATTGGAGACCGTCCATTATTGTGCCGCCGCCGCAACCCCTTACAACACGATCCTTTCAAAAAGATTCATTACTCCGAAGATTTTATCAACGAGATTAATACGCCGAGTTTATTTTATTTCACACACACACACACGCACATAATGTGTGTGTGTGTGTGTGTGTTTAATACGTCTCGACGTTGTCTGTCCCCCCCCCCCGGAGGGGTGGTAGCAGTGTGTCCGATCGATAGAAACAATTATTATTATATAATATATATTCGTCGTCGATCGAAACGGGGAAATAAAATTATATTCTCGAAATTCACACTCGTTCTCACTCGTGTACGCACTTGACTTTATCTTTCCCGTTAATAACCCTCCCTCAGTCCCTCCCACCACCTCCCCCATATACGTATTGTGTACGTTCTAATATTAATAGGGATTAAATGTCGGTGAATATATAATTTTTTTTGTTTTTTTACAACGTCCCTGACACGATTCTTTAAACGTGTTTTGATAACTTAAGAATTAAATTATTTATCTCGCACTTTTTGTCGCTGTAATTATTTGAATTATTTTAAAGATTCAAACGTCCGACTACTTATTAACCTAACGAGTTATATTCACTTCATTTCATAAGCGGCAACTGAGGGGCGCACGAGGGGGCAGTTGCATCCCCCAAAGAATTAGAATAGAGAGGGCAAGATATACTTGTGCGCCCCCCTTAAAACAATTAATCACAAAACCCGTTATTTCATTATCAAAATTACTATTGTATCAAAATTTATTTTTCAGTAAGTATTTCTTTTTTAAAAAATCTAAATATTATTGAAAGTTAATCACTAAAATATTAAAATATGTTATTTATACACAAACATAAAGTATAAAATATTATAATTATTATTTGATAAATTTTTGCTTTAGAATTATTTTTATATTTATATCTTTTAATAGCCTAATTGAAATTGTTTCCTTTAAAATCTTAAAAGAATCTTTTTTTTTTTTGGCCTATAGGTATAGTAAAGGAAAAAATATTATTACTCTATTGTTATTAAATTATTTATTAGAGAAAATTTTTTTATTTAGACTTAAAATAATTCAAGTGTTTTTTTTTTTTTTATAAAAATTTTTACTATAAAACATATTAGTATATAGTTATATTTTCTAATATTTAAGTTATTTTTATTATTTTTTCATTTGATATGATGAGTCTAAAAAGAATTTCCCAAAGTGAAATGGAAAAAAAATTAACAAAGGGTGAAATTCAATTTTGAGAGATTTACTATGTTTATATTTAATGTTTGCCCACCCTGAAATTAACGCCAAGTACTTTATTTACAATTCGTTATGACTTTATAATACAAAACAGTACCTTTGAAATTATTATATGATTTCAATATATATATTTTTTTTTATGGATTTGCTAATTAAACACCTAATTTTTTCTAGGTTTCTAAGGCTTTTTCGGTGTTCTTTAGGGGTCGTATTTGTATATTTTAGGGAATTTTGTCGAACACATCGACATCGGCCGGGCCCTAGTTATTATTATTTACGATATTGTCATACACCGCAGTGGCATCATGACCTCGTTCGAAATAACTTTAACGCGTAGACTTATATTTGATTATAATAATATGTACTTTTCGTTTTCAACGGCAATTCGATCCGCACAGAACGGCGGCCTACTCTCCTCTGTTTACGCAGCAGCGGGCTCCCTGGGGGGGGGGGAGAACGCTTCGAGTACCTAGCGGATTCGATTTCGATATCGATTTTCGTCGTTTTCGGTGTCTCACAGTAATGTTATTTTTTCCGAAACGCCGCCGCCGCGAGCAAAATTTTGTTTTTTGACAACTTCCGTTTTCCGGAGTAGGTGGTCCGTCCCGAGGATTCGCGCGCTGCACGTGTGTGCCGGGGAAACTTTACGTGCAGACCGCCGCCGCCACTTCGGTGCGTGACCGTCAACGGGATCGCGTGACATCGTAATAATTATTTTATTCTCAAAAGTCACGACCGTGGAGCAGGGGGTGGGGCGGTTGCTGCCGGTGCAGTGTTGTAAGAACAAGCGTGCGGATGTGGGACGGCGGGGAGTGGAAACAGTCGCTAATAAGGGCCTCGGACATGTTTTAATTATACCGCCGGTCTTTCGGGGGGGAGGGAAATAAGGGTAGGACAGCAGGGGTGTTTCGTGTAGCGACCCCCCCCCCCGGCGCAAGCTATCTATAGGACCTACCTGTATACCGGGCGAGTATTTTTCTCATTGTTTTCCCCTTCCGTCGTCGTTATGTTTCATAGCAGAAAACTCAATTTTAAAACAAACGGCTATAAAATTTTTTCAATTGGAGCGACTGAGTGAGAAAAAACGAAATTTGAAATGTTGACACAGATGCGTTACGACCACGATACTTCCGTTATATGCGCGTTAGCATTGACAATATTATTTGAATAATAATTATGAGTTTATATAATATGGCGACGATTGTTGTTCGGTTTTTTTTTTTTTTTTTTTCCGATATCATATTTTTCCCGATATTTCCTTTTCCGTTCACAGTGTCCGCGTGACGCACTGTGTGATTTATTCGCTTATGTGTCCAAAGGGGAAAATACAGACTGATATATATATATATATTTATTTATTATTTTTTTTATGACTTATTTGGATTCGTATCACACGGATGAGCGGTTCGGCGGTGTGGGGTGGTGGTCCGACTGTGACAGTTCGGCGTGGAGGGGGGAGCTTAATATATACACAGTGACTCCTAAAACACGGTTCATTATATGGAATCGTTGGTTTGAAAAAAAAAAGAGCTTAACTATAAAATCGATATCGACACGGGTCCGCATTAGTATATTTTTTTGGACTTTCGCGCGACAATGAGCTCTTCTCGCACAGTAGGGGGAAAAAATATAAAATAATAACAGTAACTGCAGGCCCCACGGCCCTCGGTTATCCTGCACACGGATTTTAAAAAAACGCGGCGGCGCGAGAAAGAATAAAAAAATAAGAGAAATTTACGAAATTTTCAAAAAAATCAAATCTTTTTGAAATTATTACGTAATGTTCTCGTAACTATTTTTAGTGGTTGGTGAAATTTTCAACTCCCTAGCTGCATTATTTTAGAAGTTATGTGTCAAAAAGTAATTTTCAATTTTACGGAAATTTCGGTAATTGCGTACTTTGTCAATTTTTCGACAGTTTTTCCCCGTTTTTGGAAAAAGTATTGAGAAATTGGTAAAATGACCTCTGTAAAGTACCAATGTGGGTACGATTTCGATTGAAACTTTGGGACAAGTATTTCTATGCGAAAAAGTGTTCACAGAAAGAGAAAATAAAAAATAAACATCATTGTAAAATCATAAGCTTCTTCACTTCGTTCAGTATCTAAAATAAGAGACGCGGTTAAATTATACGTATACTATGCTCTTAGAGTGATTTACTCCGTGGACGACCGAGGTCAATGACGGTTTGACTAAATTTAGCTCTCGTTTTTATTCTCCCCGACCGACACGCGTATCGTAAACAGTTGAAATTTTATGGTTGTAGCGTTTCATTTATTGTTACTCGCTTATTTGCTATGTGTATATATATATATATATATATATCTTTTTTATCCGTCAGAAGAATAATAATGTCCGTCCGGATAAACACACCCGCGCCGTTACACGGTGTCGTCGTTCGTATGACGTCGTTTTACAGCGATTATTATTATTTAAACAAATACGAGTGTGTGTTAATTTAATGCATATATATATATATATATAGGATAGGCGTGTGGTAATTATTTTTTTCTGTCATATTGTCGTCGTTGAGTCGTATAATAAAACGGTGAGCGGAAACAGTGTGTTTATAACGTGTGCAAAGTAGCAAAATAGCTGGTGTTTTTACAATGACGTTTTGAAACCGCATTTGCCTCTAGATGGTACTTTAAAGAGGTCATTTTTTGAATTTCTCAATCCTTCAATTTTTTTTTTTTTTTTTTTTTTATGAAAAAAAAACCCGAAATTTGACAAAAACGACTCGGAAACCATAATTTTTCGATCCGAACTATATGAAAATTTAAACACATATAGAAAACAATGTATTAAGAAAGATATTGACGCGAGAAAATTTTGAAAATTTCTCGTTTATTTATTAACTTCCTTCGTTCGGAATCGTTTTATTGAAGAAACGATTTATCGTTTCTTTAAAATGCAATACACCCGTCAAAGAGAATCCCACCCGTCGTGCGAAGTATGTCCGGCTTTTTTTATACGTTTTGCGTTTGGCCCTAACCTATTATTGTTATTTGTACTTACGTGTAACTACTACACTCTTGTAAACACCCAACCGGTGTTGTAATACCGCTATTGTATTATTATTATTATTATTATAATAATCGATATTTGTTTTCACGTGAAAACTATATCTCTGACGTGTCATTTTCATAAAAGTTAAAACGACGTAAGAGACCGTCGTTGTTTCGTGTCACGCGTCGGCGACTTTTAAGTCGCACGCGTGGGAAAAACGAAAAGTTTTACGTCAGATGGCTTTTTACCCGCCGGCTCGACACGGAACAAGCATTTGCGCGCGCGCGCACGCGCATTTCCAGCCCAAAGTTTTAATTTCCCATTTCCGCTCGCCGACCGCGACCCGGTTTGTTGTATTTCTCTCCCGTATATGCGATGATAATCCGCACGTGAAGCACCGCACGCGTCCTGGGTTTGTATTTTGTGTACTCAGGGTTCTCAGGGCGGCCCGTAGGGTGTCCCTAATTAAACGCCGCGGCTCATTAATCCGGTCACTAAACCTTATTGGCCTCTCTTAATAACAGAGG
>JAIPRM010014922.1:0-10450 GCA_025469315.1 Stegophylla sp. TES_Ste_2020
TTTTATACACATTTCAATACATATTAAGTCATACATTATAATTTTACTGTATAAATTTACGTTGTACGAAATACAATATTTTTTAACACATACCTACATACAATCTTGAAACTAAATTTTTTTTCTATCTCTCTATGACGGAAAACTCTTTATAACGGAAAAATGTTTGGTCCCAAACGATTCCGTTTTAGAGAGGTTTTACTGTATATAATATATAAATAAAAAAACTGCCCAAAAAGGACGGGATCGCGCCCTCGCGAATTACACGACCGGATGGGGCGTAAAGTCGGCCGGTCAAATGACTAAAACGTGTTCGGGATGTAATTTGCCGCTGAATGCGCACAACTCGAGCGGCGATTTCGCGGCCACTATAACACGGATACTCTTTTAGAGACACTGTATGTGTAGCTGTCGACGTTCTGCAAACATATAAATTTCAACGTTTTATGCTCAAAACCGTATTATTGTTATTATTATTATTATTATTACTATTATTGTTATTATAACAACAACAGCGTAGTACTATGAACAGTTGAGCTCTCAGATGCGTTTGTTGGCGAAAATATTGTTCGTACTATATCAGCTCTCATACAAAAAGTTTTTACCATCGGATTTGCCGCTACAAATCCTTTGCCCGACCGTAATAATAATTCGTTTAAGATTTATGGATCGCTCTCTCTCTCTCTGTCTCGGTTTTAATTTTTTTTTCATTTCATACTGTTTGGAAAATATGATAAATCGTACCCTGTACCCTGTACCCTTTGTCCGCGATAGCGATACCGCTAGACTAGTATGTACAATAATACCCAAAAGTACAGTAGTTTTCCGCAATCATATATAATAGGAAACTATCTTTTTTCAATCCAAAATTTATGATATGTATTAAATATATGGATAGACAATAGTATGATTAATTTTCTCAGTTAATTGTGAAATACAAAACGGGCTGAGTAAAAAACAAAAAAATTTTTGTTATCATAACAAATCAAATAATTATCGAGTAAAATTGTGTTGAATAAACTGAATCTCCACTCGGAATCGTCTTATTAAAGAAATGATTTATCGTTTGTTTGAAATTCAATACACTCACAACAAGAGTATTCCACTCGAGGAGCGAAATTCCCTAAAAGAATGTGTTAAAAGTTACATTCGTTTTCTATTCGACGGTTTACACAACGTATAATATGCATAGTAATTATTATGCGCGGTGAGTTGAAGACTACTCGAAAATCTTCCAAGATTGCACATAATAATTCGTCATAGGTGCCGCGTTTTTAATGTACGGCTAAATATGCCGTGACAGTGAGTAATTATAGAATAATAGGCGTTTTACTTTTACCGTGTGGTTAAACTTCGTCTTCGCAAGTACATAAGTACTTTACGACCATATTTAGTCGGTTTAATGAGTGCGTTTTTTTATTGTTATATTACGTTTGGATTATATTTTTATCTGACATTATATTTTGGTCACAACGTTGTTAGATATTTTAATCTCTGTGCGCAGCACTAGCTGTGTGTAGGCCAATTTAAGTTTCTTGGTTTTTTTTTCGTTTTACACTACTTTGCGTGTACACTGTATAATATGAATAATATGTAAGTAAGTACACAGAAAACAAATCCGGACATACTTTGCACCACGAGTATTATTCGCTTTTGGCGGGCGTATTAAATTTTAAATAAACGGTAAATCATTTTTTTCAATTAGACGATTATTATTCTAAGCAGAGTATCAGGTTATTATTCAAGACAATTATTATTTTTTACTCGGCCAGTTTTATATACCATGATTACGTAATTATTGAGAACAGGAGAAATAAATTTTGATAACAAAAAAAAAAAAAAGGTTTAGATGAAAAATTTCAAAATTTGCGTTAAAATGGTTTTCATATTGTTTTCATATCTATATTTAAATTTTCATACAATTCTAAAGGCGTTTTCATTTTTATTTTAGGAATTTTTTCACAAATTTGAGAAAACAATCGAGAATTTTGAAAAATGATCTTTTAAAAGTACAATCTAGAGGAAAATGACGATTCAAAAAGTTGCTGTTTGAAACTTTTGGATAAGTATTTCTATACAAATAAATATTCATAGAAAACAAATAAAAAATAGCAATAAACATCATTGTAAAAACACAGTAATGTAGTGGTGATCTGATGTAATGATCTATCGACTTACCACAAAACTGTTGAATACTAACACTGTAGTTGTCGATATAAAAATGTATCTTACAAAGTCGTTAGCTAGTATCGAGTTTAAAACTCGTAAAGTTCGAATCGTTCTCAAAGTTAAAGAGTTAAATTTTATTATATTTTTATGGCTTTGGGTGGATTTCGAGACTGGTTTGTTTGAGTTCATTATTTGGATACCGTTTTCACCAGTTGCTGTTTTTGGATTATTTAACACGTGTTGTAATTATTATTAGTAAGACCCGAATGCTAATAAATTTTTTACATGTTTTAAATTCTGAGCGAATCGAAGAAGCTAGTGTTTTTACAGTGACGTTTCTTATTTTTCTTTTTGTATACGTAAACGTTTTGGTATAGAAATACTTGTCCAAAAAGTTTTACCTGTAGCTTTTTGAAACTGGATTTGCCTCTAGAGATGATGGTGCTTTAATGAAGCCATTTTTTGAATTTCTCAATTGTTGTTTTCTTAAACTTTTGGAAAAACTACTAAAAGTTTGACAAAAAAGACTCAAAAACTATTTTTTTTAGACTCTGAACGAAGTGAAGAATTACCATACATTAATGTCTAATTTATTTTTACCGGCCGCAGCACGAAGTAATAATAATAATTGTACCTAAAATAATGTTTTACGTTAGTAAAACGCGTACTCGTGACACTATAATAGTGTGTGGACGTTTAAATGTGTGTAATAGTATATATTTTATGAAAAACACGTGTAATCGTTGTAATGCAACAATATAACATAATTCCAGACGCGTTTCATAAACGGACATCACAGCGGTCATTTCGATTGTGAAAATCATTGAGCGGGAACGGCGTGCGTCCCATTTACACGCGGCGGCAAACTTAATAATTGGACTCGAGTACACACGATGATCAGGGGAATACCACTGACGACTGTACACTATTGTGCACAGAAAATAGAATACTGACGTACGAAACGCATGAATAATATAATAAAAAAACCAACTCCGGCCGTAGTCGTGTACACACGTTATATTATTAAAAAATATAATTTACCGATACAACTACAATACGCGCGGGTGTATTGTTAATTTAACGTGATTATTATTATTTTTTTTCATTTTTTATTCGCACAGCCTTCTTAATTCCCGGCACGACGTTCGGACGCGTTTCGTTTTCCGTTATGATTGATTTAATTTTGTGAGTTTAATTTTCTGGTGCATTCTACCAGTCTCTTCTTTACGCGTATGCGTTATGAACGATTTTTCAAAGTCATTTTGAACTTCGTTTTACCCGACAGACGATCTGCGAATACATAGTGTCCACTCTGTAGTATTGACATAATTTTATTATAATACAGTATTTAGCTTTTACAACGTATACAACTCTACTTAGATGTTTTGTGCGTTTTTTTTTTGCATCCACTAAATATCCGCCCCTCGTTTGTAGTGGGTTTGCAAATGGTTATTATACATTTTAATTTCTTAATTTTTATCTTCCAGATATTTTTTTATACAATAAAGTGTGGTACGTTGCACACCTGAAATACCGATTGTTAATAATCATTTTTACAATGGCCTTATACGAGAGTCAGAAATAGATAAATAAATCGCTTTCAGAATCCAAGTTGTACTTTTATGATCGATGACGGACAACTGGACGCGTTTTTGTTGATCACAGGGGTCACCAATTAATGTTGTTGAAGAGCCACATAAAGTATTTGGAGATTTTTCACGGGCCATCGAAATTCAAAACACATATTATTTTAGATTCTGAGTGGAGCGAAAAATCTGATGCTATTACAATGATGTTGTTTTTTCCTTTATCTCTTTTTATGTAATCACTTTTTCGTATAGAAATACTAGTCCAAAAGTCGTCCACAAAGCAATTTTTTATATAAATAATCGCATTCCGGTAATACTATAAAGAAGAAGTTATTTTTCTGCAATAATTACTTGACGCAATGTTATTCTCACTATCATCGAACAAATGAAAATAACAAAAACAAACATAAACACGTATATTCTTTTATTTTTGCATTGTACCTACTATATTGTTAACAGTTTGAACGAAAACCAATCACTGCGCACTGCCTATAACTTTCTAATTTAATTTTATGAGCTAACGGATAAACTGCATCCTCCTTCCGTTCATTATACACATGCTGAACGACCAATATACAAGAATCACTGTCAGATTATTTCTACTATTATACTATTCAACTATATTAGGGTTGCCAGACGTCCCCTTTAATACGGGAACGTCTCGTATTTTAACTATAGGTCCCGTTTTTCAAAAAATCACTAATACGTTGACTCTTAGATTAGGTTACTTAACCTGACCGGTGAATATTATAAAATATATCCATTCTTCTGAAGTTCTGACAAATATGATAGACTATAATCAGGAAATTCAACAATCAATTAATTTTGTAAAATTAATATAATTGTATTTTTATAAAATTAATGTGATATTTGTTTTACGATTTCATGCCTATTGGGTTAATGGCTATTGCCTAAAGAATACAAAATCATTTTTTTTTTTCGTTTTAATTTTTTAAATTATTTTATCAAGTTTGAAAATGTTATCTATATACTTTATTTCAGTGTACGTTCTTATTCACCAATTCTGTTGAAATGTTATTCAAAAATTATATAACTTAAATATAGAAATTACCTAATTGAAAACATTTTTATTTAAAAGTAGGTTCGATTGTTGAAGGGAGAGGGGGATAAAATTCATTTTTTGTTTGTCCAGTATTTTTATTTTTGAAATCTGGCAACCCTATACTATATTACATATATAAAATAGTCACTATACGCGAAATTCCCAAGGACGGGGTATAGCTTAGGTTAGGCGATACGTCAGTGTTAGCCGGGCAAGTCGGTCGCGACGGAGCGGCGAACGAGCGACGACGACGGCGAGCCGGCATAAGGTCGCGCGTGGAATTGAATTATTTCGGGAGAGAAAGGAGAGAAATAAAAGAGGTTTCCGGGCGGTGGAAACTCTTGTGCGGGGGCGGGGGGGGATGGTGGAGTGGGGGGTCCCTTTTGTCGGTGTTTTATAAGATTTACCCGTTTTCGTATACGTATATGTGTGTATGCACACGCAGAGAAAAGTAGCAAAAAGAAACGATCGTTCTTCATTTGTCACGGGTCCGTGGCCACTGGTCCCTGACCTCAGAGAGTGTGCAGTAGTTATGAGCTCATGCGCTCGTGTGTTCTTATGAGGAGAAAGTGTACAACCGGACCGCTAATACATCATAGTCCCTTGGGAAATAGCTCTCTCTTTCTCTTTCACGCTCATTCTCTCTGTGTATGTGTGTTGGACCCCCTCTCGAAATCGAGGGCCGCCGGTCTCGCTCTGTATATATATATATATATACACACACACACACACACACACACTCCTTTTAGCCAATCAAACACACACGTCGTTGTCGTCGTCGTCGCCTTTGCACCTCGATAAAAGTGTACGCGCGCGTCGGACCAAGATCGATTGTGCTAAAAGCCTGGTGAGCGAGTGTGTGTTTTATTTATGGCCGTACAGTTTATCTTGTTTACTCGGGTGTGTGTTGTGTCGGCGGCGTGACGTGGGGACGGGGGTCGCCTACGGTTCGACCACCATTATTATATGTATATAATAGTGTTGTGTATTGACCGGCGTTCATTTTTTTTTTCCTCGCTGAAAATCAACTTTTTCACACGAAAAATCTACACACACCAATAATACATTATTTTACCCACGACGACGACGATGACGACGAATATCATCTCTTGCACCCCCTCCCGGCCGATTTCCGAAATGAATAATTCAACGAGCTGTGAATTCCTACACTAGTACTATATATATATAAAGAGAGATAGATACCTCCTCGTCTTATCCCCTCCCCTCTGGATCGTATATATATATATATGTATGTATTATTACATAGTCGTGGCGACGACGACGAGAACAGTCATAAATCTCCGATGACCCGTATAACAAATGTAATATATACATAATACACACACACACACACACACACAAACATAATATATATATATATATCCAAACTGTACACTCGTGTGCGTGTCTGTATTATTATATATTATCACGTATGTGAAGTGGACTCAGAAGTCGCGACAACAACGGCTATATAAGGATTTCACGCGCCTTTGAGTCGACACTTGATGCATTAATTTTGGTTTTTTTTTTTTTTTTTTTGCAAAAGACACGAAACAGTCCAAATGTCACACTGAATCTGGAGATTTCATCAATCCGTCGAAAATTTAATTAATTGGGGGGGAGAAAAAGACCATACCAAAATGTTTCATCAATATAACGCTGTATTTTTCATTAATTTCGTATGTTTTTATAACATTCTTTTATACCATTAATTATTCCACTTTTATAGCAGATTGTGCGCGTTGAAAAAATTTAAAAGCAAGAAAATGATTTTTATTCGTAAATTAACACCGGGTCGGTATGCTGCTTCTTATTTGTGTGTAAAATATGTATACGTAAAAAATAATTTTTTTTTTTTTTTTTGTGATCAACAATGTTGGTTTTGCAATTTTCCAAAATTCCTCCATTTATCTCTATTGTCAGCTAACCTCTTCAGCTCTTTATAATTTGCTAGACCCGTATCGGAAATCATCCTTTTGATATGAGACGTTCTTGGTCGTCCTCGATCTCTTTTTCCATTCATCTTCCCTTCTATTATAATATACAGAAGCTCTTCTTCGTGTCTTAAGACATGACCAATCATATTCCATCTTTTTTCTTTTATGGTGCTAAGTATCTTCCTGGTTTCATTTATTTCGTTTAAAACATTTTCGTTAGTTCTTCTTTCTACCCAGCTTACTCGCAACATTCTTCTCCAGCACCACATCTCGAAACTTTCGAGGAACTGCTGTTCCGCTTTGTTTAATACCCACGTTTCGCATCCGTACAGCGCGACACTCCATACATATACCTTTACCAGCCGTTTCCTCATACGTATACTCATGTTTTTAGAGCACAGTAGGTTTCTTTTGTTCATGAATGCTGTTTTTGCTTGAGCGATCCTTGCTTTTATTTCCATAGTACATTTTCCATCTTGACTAATTATACTACCTAGATATCTGAAGTTTTCCACTTGGTCGAGAGTGTGGTTATCAATTTTAATTCTTAATCTGTGAATACGATTCTTTTTTTGACACATCATTACCTTGGTTTTATTCCAGTTGATTTTAAGGTGATAATTTTGGAAGCACCTTGCCTGTTTCTTTTAACGCTCTTTTAAGATCGTTTTCGCTACTTGCAACAAGAGCTATGTCATCGGCGAATCTTAAAAATGATATCAATTCTCCTCCTATTATCACTCCAATTTTATCTCTGGTGAATGTTTCTTTAATTTCATTGATAGATTGTTCTACATAAATATTAAATAATTTTGGTGACAGTGGGCACCCTTGTTTTACTCCTTTTCCTATTTTGGCTGTTGCAGACTTGTCTGACACTTTTATTATAGCTAATTGCTCTTTGTATATGTTGTATATTAACTGTCTGTCTCTATAATCAATGCCTATTTCTTCTAATGTCTTGAAAAGTTCCTTCCAGGGAACTGTGTCAAATGCCTTCTCCAAGTCGATAAATGCGATAAATGTATCGTTGTTAAATTCGATCTGTTTTTCAATTAGGCTTAAGTTCTTAGGCTTAAGATCGCTTCTCTAGTACCCTCGTTTCTTCTAAAAAAATAATTACAATATCGCAATTAAAATTAATTGAAATCGACCTAATTTATAATTTATAATTAATGATAATAAGTTATTATAATGTCAATAATTTACTGCGACAAGTGTCAGGGGGATATTATAGAAACCCGCTTTCAAGCTACCCCGTGAATTTTGTATATTAAACTCTATTAAGTAGAAATTTATGAAATTTCCACGCAAACCTAAGTTATTGTCAGACGTCAATGAGCCCCACCCGTTCAACCCAACCAAATTTAATATGTATTTGTATAAAAGAAAATAAAACCAAGCGTTATTCTCAATAATTCCGGTTATCGAATCACAAACGCTTTGACTACGTTACTTGTAGATCACTTTATAACAAAGTCCGAATCATATGTATTTTACCCCTCCAGTGAGTTAAATAATTCTGTTTGTATTTATGTGTGACTGCAAGTAGTACGCGCCCATATCGATTGAAGTCTGTGAAAAGTTTTAAAATGTATTCTTCGATTATTGAACTAATAAAAACAAGAAATATAAACGAGTACAAAGCGTCCCGCGAGGGTTTACCCATTACGACATCTTTTGAAATAATAAAAAGATATCAAATTTTATTTTTTTTTTCACGAGAATAATTTGGACAAGGACTCCAGGATAGTTTAATTGAAAATAATGTTTTATCAAATAAATTAAAAATATTATTTTTTTATTTCATTATTTTTAAAAAATTTGAAAAAAGTAAATTTTATAGAGTTTATTTTCTGAAAATTTTGACGTTTTAACATTTTATCTTCTCTTTAATAATCAATTGAATGTGATTTGAGCGTTAAATTTCAGTGTTTTTATTTTACTTCTAACGATTTTTTTTTTTTTTTGTCATTGGTCCATTTATTGCCGATGAAAGTGAAAATAAAATTACTACTTTTTACATATTACATAATTTTTATCTTATATGCCATGTCCATGTAAGTATGTGAAAAACAGAAAAGACGTATGCTGTATTGACTAAGTATGCACATATTACAAATAATTTAAAATAAATCTTTGGAATGATATTTTCTTGTGAAACATTTTGATTGATGATGAAAATAACTAAATACAAATATTTTCATATTTAACTAAAGATCATCAAGGAATAACTCTGAGTCGATCATACTTCAATGTAACCTGCAGACCAGAAAATCATGGAAATAAAAAATATATATCATCTCAACAATAATATTATATGTTTAACTTTATGCTAAAACAGTTAATTATACAATGTCAATACAAATTCAAACTTTATAGTTTATATACACTTTAAGCCATAATTCAAAATTTAAAATTGTAATGAATGAAAAAAATAAGATTATTATTGTGCTTTTGAAATTAGAATGAGAGCCACATGCGGCTCGTGAGCCACAATTTGGCTACCTCAGGTCCAGTGGTGGATTTACGCCTAGGGAACCAAGGCACGTGCCTAGGACGCAACATCATTTAAGGGCGCTGAAAATTTTTAGTATTTCATACATTACATTATAATATAATTATAAGAATGATAAAAAGAAAAATACATCAATAAAAATAAGAATTTTATGTTTTTTAAAATATTTATATACCTAATGATTGATAATAATATAATATCAATATATTTTAGAATTTTAGATAATATTAACGAACACACATAGAATTCACTTTTTAACACATCTATGTGCACTCTGTTAATTTTAAACAATCTAATTATATTCTCTATGTAAAACGACCATTTTTTTCAATTCCTACATTCTATTTCTTATTTGAATCTTTTTCTTTTCACTAAATTTATTTTCTTAACCTGATAATAGTTTTTTTAAATCGAAACCGATCGTTAATGAAAAAAAAAAAATTATAATACTCCAGGCTAAATTTATTTTATATTTTTATATAATATTATATATAAGTGTAATAGCTAATGGTGCATAATTTTTATTTATTAATTTATTTTATTTCATTTTTAAATACCTATATATTATAGGTTTTTTATTTTATTATTGAGTATTAACCTTTAAATATTTTATTTTGTTTTATTATTGATTAAAATAATTATTGAAAAACTTGAAATATTTACCAAATATTAAACATTTTCACGCGTATGCTTCATAAGTATCTGAAAAACATCTGACCGATTCTGAGGTAAGTATAGATCTTTAAAAATATTGGACATTATTCATTTTTTGTCAATTTTTATTTGATAAAAATTTTATCTCTTGATATTAAGACCGGAACATTTTATTCAAACATACTTATAAATAGGGCTGTGAATTTAATGCACTAAAAATCCTTATAAAATGCATTAAAAATGTCAAAAAAATGCAATGAAATATGCACTTAAAATGAAAAAAATGCAATATATAATGCCAAAAATTATAGTATAAAATGCACTTAAAATAGTTTTAATTTAACTTTTATATTTATATTGATATTATAGGATATTATATATATTACTACATTAGTAAACTGAATTTTACATGCTTAAAAATATGTTTATTTAATAAAAAAAATAAATAAAATTGTTAGTTGAATTTGAATTTTATATAATGCTATTCATCAGAAACATTTTAAATTTTTTTTTTTTTTTT
>JAIPRM010014923.1:0-10450 GCA_025469315.1 Stegophylla sp. TES_Ste_2020
ACTTCCTTCGTTCAGAATCGTTTTATTGAAGAAATGATTTATCGTTTCTTTAAAATTCAATACACATGTCAAGAGTATCCTATCCGAGGTGCGAAGTACACCCCGACGAGCGAAGTACACACTTTTTAAATGTTTATTAGTCACAATGAATGTTCCAAATATCATTAAAACAAATTAAATTAGATCACTTTTTTATGAAAACGTGACAAAAAAAAAAAATTAAAAACTACTGTTTATGACTGAAGTAGTGGAATGGTCTAAGGTATTTTATTTAATTTAGAAGAAAAATACAACACTTAAAAAAATGTATATGAATTTAGAACCTGATAATCCGGTCCATAACACATATAATTCAATTACAGAATTTGATTAATGCAATATTACTATACGTCAATTATACTCGTGATGCTAAATAGATTAAATACAGAATCTAAATTCGTCATACTGCGACTGTAAAAATAAAAAAAAATAAATAAATTATTTTAAACACAAACGCAATTTTAAATATTACGAACATCATTTCCGCAAACGAATAAATTTTTTGTACCCATATTTATGATAGGTACGCGTTAGAACATTACCATCATCATTGACAGATCAAATGGAATTCATCGTTTTAATTTTTCAGATAATTTCGTTGAATAAATTGTCTTCGGATCTGTGTTACACCGAATGCGGAGACGGCGGTTGTCGTTGTGTCAAAAACGAGACATCGATCGTCGATCAGCTGTACATAACTTCGATCAGAGGTGACGTCTTGTCCTGCATTTGCGGCGATTTCCAGGTAAAACGAGCAACGGTCTCGGAAACTTGCAGATGCACAGTGTTTCAAAATACGATTTTACATTGAAAAAAAAAAAATCTAGTCTTTTTCATTATTAATAAAGAATATCATTCTACACGAGCTATTGATCGTTTAATTTGTTGCATCGAAATACTCGTTAAATTAGTCAGATAATGAATACAAACTCAACTGACTCAAATAAAATGCACAATTCGTACCTGAGAAATAGGATCCTACTACTTACCTACATACTTATTTTTATTTTTACAGGATATATTATATATTAGGTGAAAGCACATTTTATGAACAAATATATATATATATATATATATATATATATGCAATTTTAAAAATACCATTTTCTTTTGTCCTTTAATTTTCAAAAATGTTCTCTACCATCCAAGTTCCACGAGCTTTCCGGCAAAAATGAAAGCAATTTATAAAATAAGTTATAAAAATAAAATGTATATAATTATTAACAACGATATTGATACTACTGTAATTTAAATGCTCGTTTTGTACAGAAAAATGTGAAAATCATAAATTACTTCATTTTTTAATGAATATTTATTTTAATTTATAGAAGTGAATTAAGAATATCAATATCCGTTTTTTTAATTTTTTAATTTATACATTCATATTATTGAGGTCAAGATTTGATCTTATCAGCATTTTATTAAAAATTTTATGAAATTAATCTTTCCTCGATACCTTTATGTCGTTTATATTATGTATATTTATTACAGTTCCTTCGGACAGTTAGCCAATCGGTAGACTATCCTGTATGTATCAAAAATAAAATATAAATATTTATTTCTACTATATATGAGTAGAGGACCTAAGACCTCCATAGATTCCTGGATTCTCGACCTCGAACTTTAAGAGTCTTTATCAGATCTTTACTTTAACCAGAAATATAATTATCATTTTTTTTTTTTCGGGAAAAAAGTGTTTTGAAACGCTATGGGTGTATGAGGCTGGAAATGAGGAGTTGTATTTATATTATAACAAAAAATGTCTTGTGCTCCTTGCAGGCCGAATGGTTACCGGTGACCGTTAAATCGTGGTCCCCCGTCCACCTGGTGTATTCCATATCCAAGTACAGCTGGTCCAACAAGGGATTCGAATACTCGGCCGAGTATTCGTTCAAAGACGACGTGGTGTGCGGCTATCGGGTGATCAACCAGCACACGGGCGTGCTCGAGTCGCCCGTCATGATCAGGGAGAGTCCTTTAAACTTTTACTACCACCAGGATTGCACGTGGTTGCTGGATTCGAATGTCGAGCGTCTTCTGACCATAGAAATTGGCAGTTTACAAAGTCGTGAGTACCCGCAGACATTAAATTATACGGGTATCCGGTATACATATAACTGGTGGTGAGAAAGGTCGAGAATATGTCATTTCTTGAGATAATGATTAAGTCCTCCGATTAAAATCGACTTCAGTCTATTGTTGAATTATTTTTAACACGAACGGCGTTCGATTTTGACCGACACGATGATATCTATGTCAAAAAAGGCTTAAAAATTGTATCACCTTTGTTTTGTGGTTTAATTTTTATACATTGTTATTTACGAACACGTATTTATCATGCATGACATCATCTACGACATAGAATATGTCTTCAAAGTCTCCCCAGATTTTATAAAAATCCAAGGACCAAATAAATATGTTGTCCTTACATAATTTATATCCTAGTAGCGCTAATGTTCATAACTCAGTAATATTTACTTAAATAACGATTTTGTAATATCACGACCTATTGATAATTTATATTAATCATCAACGGGTAAATTAAATTAATAAAATTTCCCGTGATCTGAAAAACTTCTAAAATAAGTATCATTTGGTATTAGTAAATTAGTTTTTAATGCATATTAAACAACTTCGTGTTAATTGGAACAAAATTATAGGTAAATATTAATGACTATGTTAAGTTAAACAAATATTATTATAACGTAGTCTCTAATACTTAAGCGCATAAATATTACATTATTACGATGAAATGAAAATATTATTGAATTAGGTGCATAGTCATTAACTTTTAAAATCAAAATAATAAAGTTTATTTTAAAACATTATTTTTATTATTTTTTTTTCAAAGGTATAATAGAATTATTGTTCTTTAACAAAACGAAATCCAATTCTAGCAATGTCCTTTGTTTCAACTTTTCAAGACTTCATTTGTGAAGTAGTATTTAAATTTAAGTGAAAACATAATAGATGAAAACGAGTATTAAATCTGAAAAATATTAATTTTTTTTTAATGTAGTTTTCCAGAGTTAACCAGACACCTCCTTAAAAATAATTAAACAAAAGCTTTCAGGTATTATAATGAAGTCTGATAAAGGAAAAAAGTGTGTAAACATAATTGAAATCCAAGCAAGTTTTAATATAATTAGTTTAGTTAAACTTCCTTGCTGTTAAATTAAATGAGTCGATGCATTAGGAATCTTTAATAGGATTATAGTTAATTTTCGATTCATTTTTTTGAAATTTCAAGGAATTAAAATAATAATGACTTAGATTATGTCGAGGCTAAAAACTAAAAAGGATTTTAGTAATTAATGAATAATAGTTTTATTCCAAATTATTAGCAGTTATTTATTTTCTCCAAGATTGTTTAGGTTTTATTTCTACACACACATTTTTTATTTCACCAACTCTTAAAAAAAAAAAAAAACTTCATAAGTTGCTATTTTTATATTGATTTATTTATTATTTTTCATATTTTTTTGTATTAATGACAGATAATAATAAGTGTATGTATTAATAATGATACTTGGTGTTTAATGAATATAAACAAAGCAGCATTATCCTACACAATTTCAAACTTAATAGTCGTAATAGTTAAACATTTCATTAAACTATTATGATCTATATTATAAGTGTGACATTAGATTATCTGATTAATATTTTCATAAGTAAAGAACTCGTATTAAATTTAATAAGTATTTTAAAAATGTCGTTATAATAAATTTCAGATAAATGAACAAACATTTACCTCAAGTACGTCATAAATCAATAATTGTAATACAGTTATTTTACCCTATATTATTCATAATAAATATTTAATATGAATTATTATATTTTATATATTGTAATATCAATATCAGTTATTAATACATCTACCATGACGTAATTCAATAATACCTTCAGTAGATTATTACTAAATAAAGAAATACTTCTAATAAGTTTCCATGGACGATGAAAAGAGAAATTTTATTCTTCTGTGATTTAATGTGATCTCAAATCATAAAGCCACATAAAAACATGATACCTGACATAGAAATAAATCAATAATAACTTATTTTTTCAACGATTTGATTGCCTGTCTTTAATAATGAATAAAATGTGCAACCCTTGAATTAAAAGTCTGTGCACACGAATGAATACAATTATTATATATTAATCTGATATTTAAGATTGATTGTTAATAAAATAAATACCACTGAATGAATGCGTTGAATACATCTAATCGAACTCTTGTTGGTTTAAGTGTGATTACCCCGCAAAGGGCGTGTATGAAAACAAAACATTAAAACTAACGGAATTCAAAAAAGAACAAAAAAGAAAAAGTGATTTGTACTAATTGAAGAAATTTTAAAAATGCAGGTCCATGTTCCGCGTGGAATATAAGTTTTCACGAATATTCGGAGAGAGCTGACGACAAAGCGGGAGCTGTCCTATACACGTTCTGCTCCAGAGAAAAAAATTCGACCATCACGCTTCCGTGGCAAATTAACATCGTCGTAATCAAGTATGTAATATTCCAATATGATCATAGATACTACGTGCGGGACAGAATCAAAAGTTCCCATGATATTGAAAAGTCGAGGCTCAGTTCAGTGATGTAGGTTGAGGTTGGCGACATTGGCGATCGCTAAGAGCGCAGATAAGATTAGACAACAAAATATTGTAAAATAGAACATTTATTTCGCTTAAGTTAATTAAATTATTTTTATCAAAATATTATTTTATTGAAAGTATTTCCAAAAAAAAAAATGTTATTGATATTTAACATACACACTGTAAAAATAAAACTAGTATTTAATGGAACAATTAAAAAAACCGCGAGTATGAATTTTTTGGCAAAGAAGGGGGAGGGGAAATTTTGTGTTGCCAAAGGTTCAATAAAAGATAGCTACTGTACTGGCTCAGTTCCTCGTGAGTTTTTATTCTAAACATTTCCGCCGTGCACTCCCATAAAATATTTAATTATATTTTTATCAAATTAATTAAATAATATAAATATCCATTTTTTTTGGTTTAGATACCCGCAACGGGCTGTAATTTAGAAACTGTTGCAAACCAATTTATTAATAATCCCAAAATTTGAAAAAACATCTTTTCTGTTTAAAGATAACTTTTAATTATAATGTAGTATTTTTTTTTTTTTTTTTGTAAAAGTCTCATTTTTGTGAAACTTACTTTATCATTAAAAAGTTATAATTTACAAAAAATATTAATGTATTCAAGGTATTTTAAAATAAACAATTTAAGGAAGGAGGAATACATTTAGGGAATAAAGGAAAACATATTATAGTAATAATCAGGTACCAATAATCTAAAAAAATGTTACCTTGACATTAACCTTATGCCTATGAACATGAGTCACGACATCGGTTATCGTAGTCGGAAACGTTACCTAATTGTTCACGATTTTTTTTAGATTAAAAGCGATGACCCAGACGCCACCTCAATATTACATCAAATGGAGATCGGATGTCGATCGAGCAAGACTGACCGGATCAACGGCCCACACTGCGGCAGCCAGTGGATCGTGGAAGTGGACAATTAATTGGACGGTTGTTCTATTGCTAAATGTGGTCGGTCTCTATGTAAAAAATATGAAAAACAGTTGAATATCCGAATAAGTCGAACGCATAAATGAATTATATTTTACTATAAGTACTTAGATCCGATTTCGAGGTGTTCAAGAATTTCGTTAAACGATTCCTGTCGGTTGTGACTGTTAGTATATTGTATAAAATAATTTGTGCCAAACTCTTAAGCAATGATCGTATTTAGAAATATTTTATTAGATTATACAAAATTAGATTGTAAATTGACTATTACCAAATCGTATACTCTGAATATTGTAAAAGGAAAAAGAGATATATTTATGATCAGGAACTGAAAACTAAATGATTTCACTTCAGTTCCAGTTCAGATTAAAAAAAAAAAAAAAACGATGCTGTCCCGGTTCTTAAATAGTTAAGAAAATCGGTTCAGATTAAAATAATTAAAAATTAAAATAAATGAATAACAATTTTGTTAATTTAATTTTTAATTTACCAACATACTTGGTTGTCAATTGGGACTCAAATCGTCACCATACATGTGTTTTAATCAGACACGGATTCAGAAGGGAGCGGTAGGGGCGGCCACCCCCTCCGTTGACCTTATCGAAATGTGTCAGTTTAATTTATTGTATATAATATTTCACTATTTTCTGTTATCTTATGTTAATGTAATGTTACATTAAAAACCACAAATTTATGGAAGCACAATACCTATTTAGTAGTGCATTATACATATATAATTACTAGTCAAAAGACCCCTAAAAATATTGAGCCGAGAATCACCAACTGACGGATCACAGACACATTTTTTACAGGCCTTGATGATGGCAAAAATTAATTATAATAATATCAGTATAATTTTTCCATTTCTGTATACCATAATTTGACCCATACATTATTACCTACAGTATTGCGAGGTCGCATAAACGTTCACTAAGTAGTACTAAAAAAATTAATTTTTTTATTAAATTAGGATATTTTTCTTTTTTTGAAACTTTCAAATAAAATATATACTTTGGAATTTTCAAAAAAATAAAAATTAAATTTAAAAAAATTAAAAATTAACATTAAAATATTATGATATGCCGCTGAGATATTTAGGGTAGCACTAGACTCTGTGACTTACTGTAGATCAAAAAACATTTTTTTCCTTCATTTCGGCACATTGAACATCAGTTGAATTAATTCATTTGTAATGATTAGGAATTTCGTTAAAACTAAAAGTGAAATCATATAAAAATTGTTTTAGAAATTTCATTGAGATTTGGTACATAAATAAACGTAAATTTAAAAATAGTGAAATAAATTAAACCAATGTATGAAAAACCATTAAAGTATTTTGAACCTCAGAAAATTTAGTAAGTTTTAAATTTTTACTCAAGTTTGTGGCCCCTTTTGAATTAATATACAGTATATTATTATGTAATTTTAAATTTTCTTTAAGTGGTAATCGATGAATTCAACTAACAGAACATAAAAACCTTTTTTTTAACTGTCTTTGGTCTTTCTATCATTTAATCCACGATGTGAAGATAAAATTTTAAAAGGCAGGCAATATTTAAGATATTTTTAATTTTTTCAAATTTAAGATTCAACTGTAAAATACATGATATATTACAGCATTAACCTTAATTTTGGGGGGCAGCAAATTTTTAAAGCTAACTCAAAACGACCCCCATTGTTAAGAGATGTTTATTAAATGAAGACGCTTTTTTCATTTTATAACAAGTGAAGGAATATTTATTTTTTACATTATACAGTACATTATTATTATTATTATTATTGACATTTTATTAAATTGTCATTAACATAATTATTTAAGTATACATCATCAAATATTTTAGTCTGAAGGTTTTTTTCTAAATAGCTTCATTTGCTATGAAAGCTAAGTACGATCTAGGCCAAATCAGAAATAAGTTTCTTCCTTCCTTGAAAATATATGTTTAGCATTTGTAAATACTGAACCATAACTGTAAAAAAAAATTCAAATCTAACAACCACTGGGGTTCATTAAGTTCATTGGGTTAAATTCCGCCACCGTACCAATCTATAATAACTACTATAGTGATAACGAAACTGACAGCAATAAAAACACTATCTATTGATTCTAACAGAAATATATTTATTGATTTTACTCTAAGCTATTGGTTTTAAGAGCCACATAAAACTGATTTAAAAGCTGCATGCGGTTCGTGAACTTTGTTGTAACCACTTCTAATATATTATAATACAGGTATTTTAATTTTTTATTCTTATTGAACTCAAACCGCTTGTCATTTACTTAAATCTACTTATTTTTCAAATATTTCCGAGTATATAATGAATAATAACTATGATGTTAATAATAAATCTAACTTTATAATTATGATTAATTGTTGTATAATTATTAGCATTTTAAGTTTAATAATTATAAAATATACACATGTATATGTATAATCAACTAAGTATAACAAAAATTAACATTGTATAACGTCAGCTAAAATTGCACAAAATGAAAACTTGTTAACACATGCTAATTTAAATAAATCTATTTATATTTGTATCTATTTAACATTAAATTAGTTAATAAACGTTAAGTTAAAAATAATCCTCACAACACAATGTAATTCCTTTGAAATTTATTTGTTGAAATTAAATACTTAAAAATTCCTATTAATTAAATTTTCTATTGGTTATTTGTATCAAGCAAAATCCAATCTGGTACACATTTTTCTGTAAAAATATTATTATTGTTAATAAATTGTATAGAAATTAATAGTCGAGTAATTGTTTTGCGCTCTTGTGAAATTATAATATACTATTTAGATATCTTTGGCTAATATGTACAGTGAATTAATTTGTTCAATAAATTATAAATACATTTTGTATAAAAGAATTGATTATGATTTATTAAATACAATTTCTTCCTTGTAATAATATTAAATTATCAGCATTTAAAATTAATCTTATTCATCTTTTATGAAATGGTTATATTCTATACAATATATAGCACATTTTTTATGATTATTTGTTGACAATTTCAAGATTCTAGTAATATTATTTTTGATGTAACAATTAAATAATTAAAATCTAATTTTTTGGCATATTTTACCGGTTTTAAGTCATTCGGTTGTTTTTTCCATAACTGGACAAATTGTTGAAAATTTCGAAAAATTATCTTTTTAAACGTAATTTATTTACTATTTAATTACTTATCAAGCAGATACATTTTTGATCAATAAATACCCTCAACAAGTATTTTCAGAGTTCAACTAGGTACCCGAAAAAGCTCAGTATATATGACAAAACCAAACATCAATGTATGATAAAATAAATATAATAAAATATAATATTATATAATATAAAATTTATATAAAATAAAATAAATTAAAAAATAATCGTCAATAATTCAATTTATTATTTATATTTATTCACATTTTACTTTTTCATATATTCAAAAACTGTCCGTTTCATGAACAGACAACAAAAACTATTCAGTTTTAGATTTTAAATTCAGTAAATATTTCTCAAATAAATTACAGATAATCTTAAAAACTTTATACGATAGTAACGAAATAGTCAAAACAAATACGACTGTAACTGCAATCACGTCTAAAAAATAGTATTGATACCAAGTCAAATTAAGTGCGTGGGATTTCAAATGAGGTGCTCCTTTATGACGAATAATATATTCCACCCAGTAAACCAATGATTGTTAAGGTGACATCGGTCGATCTTTGAAACGTTCAGAAGTAAGTTTTGCGTTTTGCATATACCTAAAAATAATGTTCGAAATTAAAACATCATTTATACATTTCACAAATTATAACTAGCAATAAACAATTATTATAATAATTATTTTTACATTACTTTTCGTTGTTTATGAGTTCCATTACGTTTTTCAAAAACGTATCCGTAGTTAACGACAGCAAATCCATTGAAATCGCCATTCCGTTACGCACTAAATTGGCAATGTTCCTCGGTTGATCGAAAAACAACGGGAATCCAAGAACAGGAACGCCTCCGTCCACAGCTTCATACACTCCAGATATGCCTCCGTGACTGATAAACAGTCGCACGTTTGGATGCGCTATAACATAGGTAAACGGTGTACACTTCAAATGACGTATTAAACCCGGCCTGTAGCCAGACCAAATTTTCAGGTGGGGCAAACCAATTTTAAGGGGAGCATTATATATATATATAAAAACAATATTTATGCAATTTTTAATTTATTTACACTGATATCTCATTAAATGAACACAACTGTAATTTTCCATCAAATATCCATGTATAACAGAATATTTTGGAAATTTACAAAGGAATTTACGATAATACATTTATTTTAAAAATACAAAACGAATAATACTAAGTATTAAAAATAAAACTTAAATTAGAGTTTATTTATACAATTAAATGATGAACGTATGGGGTCGTGGTCTCAAAAAGACTGTGAACCGCTAAAAAGACATACCTACCTAAAAGCCTTTCTATTATTTTTAATATTCTTATAGGGGGCAAAGATTGGATTTAGAAAGGGCAACACCCCCTCTGCCCCCCTCCCCCGTAGCTACGGGCCTGTATTAAACTGAACCACAGTAGTCTTAGTCTAAATCGTTAACGTAGGTCAAAACCATTTTACCTAGTATATCACGTTGAGGAAACCATTTTCTCGTCATCACATTCTTCGGTTTATCTTTCATTTCACCTTCATATTTCCATAAAATTCTTTGAGGCAGTTGAGCCAACGCTTCTTTAACACGTTGACCGCCATGAGATTTCTTTTGAGATCTCATCATACTGTGTCCTGTCTGCCAAGTAATTAATCACAGGTTTACTAATAAAAAATTTTTGAAAAAAAAATGTCTAATTTGTTCCAA
>JAIPRM010014924.1:0-10450 GCA_025469315.1 Stegophylla sp. TES_Ste_2020
TTTTTGACAATTATTTATATACGAAAAAGTGTTAACATAAAAAAAAAAAATAAAAAAAAAATAAACATCATTGTAAAAACACTAGCTTCTTCACTTTGTTCAGAATCTAAAAGTATAAAAAATATAATATAATAAATGTAAAAATAAAAAATGTAAAAATAAAAAATAAAATAACTTTCTCTCAGAATATGAGTAAAGTAGTGGTTGTCAAAACATTTAAATTCGAACATCTAAACATTTTGTTTGTCATAGAATCTTTAAGTATAAGTATAAGAAAAAAATGCATATTATTCATGCATTATACAAAGTATAAAATGGAGTGAGCATGCTTGAGTGATAAATGGTGACACCAATCTGATAGGCATGTTTTTCGTAAGAGGTCATAGAATAGTAGTGAGTATTCTAATGCGTATTTCATTTAACTCTTTTACGAATCCTATTCGCATTCAAACATTAAACACCACTTAATAATCACAGGAAGATATCACCAGAATAAATTCTTATTCATATTTAAATAAACCTTTCCTTTAGACAAATTCTAGGGTGTAGACCGATTGATTTGATCTCACAATAAATTAAATTGATCGATAGGCTATCTTGTATAAGAATCAAGGTCTTGTTTTCAAAGTCTGTTGCACAAACGTTGGATGATCCACTAAAGGATGTAAATAAAAGCTGTGGTCTATCTCCATTATCATTAGGGCGCATATGTAATGGATAGGATATGTCTGCACAAATTGCTTGGAGAGAATATTGATTATTCTGAACTTTTAAGTCGAAAGATAAATTTTAGATTGTTACTGTTAATTATTGTAAGTTTAATCTTTTATTTCACCAATCAACTTGTACAACTAAGTTGTCTTTATAATTTTAAATCAATATAATTTTTAGATTTTGAACGAAGTGAAGAAGCTTATGTTTTTACAATGATGTTTATTTTTTTTCTCTCTTTCTGGAAACACTTTTTTGTATAGAAATACTTAATCTAAACGTTTTGATCAATATTTCTGTAGAACCCAAATCACTTTCAAATGCTACTTTAAAGAGGACATTTTAACAAAACTTCTACTAAAATAATTAATTTTAAAATATTCCAATGCCGTTTTTCTCAGACTTTGTGTAGTTTTTCTAAAATTTTAGAAAGCTATTGAGATTTTTAAAAATGACCTCCCATGAGTACCTTTTTGAACAAAATTTTGTCAAAACTTTTAAACAAGTTATTCTATAAAAATTATGTACGCATATAAAAAAGAAAAAGATGTTTGGTAACCCATTTCCTTTACACAACGACCAAAAGTGACAAACGTAATTTTCGTAGTTACTTTTCGAAATAAAGATTTAATTTCAACAGTTGATTTCACAATGGTTGTTTTTTAATTCCGTAAAAAGTTAGGTATGTGTTTAAAATTATCTTCACCCTTGCACTACTAATACCGCAAAAAATCTAGGTAGTTAATCCATTTGCCTCTTACGCAGTTTAAAAGTTTAAGGCTTGTATAGTCGCAAAAAAATAGAAGATGTTTATAAATGCCGTGTTATTGATGACACGCATACCTAATTACTCACTGTACAGTGTATTGTCGATTGAAATTATATCTTTTCGCGTTAAAAAGCTTCATTTGATTAATTTTTGCTCACTTTTACTACTACCCTCGTAAGCATAATATTATTACCGTAATGAAACCACTATCAGAAGATTAGATATAAAGTCACACTTTGACGTCGGCCAATCGTTCAAAACATTTCTGTATAAACGAATACTCGTAGCCCCGCACGTAGCTTTAATCGCTGTAAAATTTTAATTTATATTATCATTGGTGTACTGGTATGGTGACTTCTGCGAACATAAATGAATGCAATGTCAACGCTACTAATTATTTTCCTAAGAATTCTATTCCTAAAGAATCAATGATTTCGCACTTTGCCACGCACGAACTCAAGCGTAAACATTAATAAACCTAACCATGCAATTTACAAAAATGTGCCGTTACATATTTTAATAGCTGAAAACGAGTTGTGCCCCAAATCAACGAATTGTGTCCTGTGATAAAATGTTTTACACACAAGTTGTCTTTGATGTTTTTTTTTTATGAAATATTTTTTAAAAATTTTTCATTTACATAAACATCTTTGACACATAAGATATATAACTAAAACCGAAAACTAATTAAATCTTTTCCAAATCATAATAAAATAAAGAAAATCAATTATATTTTAAAATATATTTATAACGTTTATGGTGTAATCTTAAGTCTACAAAAGGAAAGTTTCATTGTTTAAATGTTAAAAGGTTAAAACATTAATATTAACCAGATGCAATTCGATTATATATATTCCCGGGCACCGTTCGTATGTATACTTATTTAAATCATTGGGTACAATATTGTTTATTTGCACAAAGTAAAAAAATATGCGGGACACCACTAGTGAGTGAAATGCGTTTTTAATTAGGTAAACTTTTATACGTTATAATATACTCTGCGCCATATTTAAATGATTATGAGCGTTATTTTTGTTTTTCAGAAAATATTTCATTTATTCTCTTGGCAGTACTGGTAATTTTCCGTTAGATATGTTCGCCTCGTCATAATTGAACCAAAACACACACCGATTTAGAGGCATATAATATATTATATGCCCCTTTAATACAAATACAATAAATCAATTACGGACCCATCTGCACCTATCTCTGATATTATTGCTATACACATTAGTCAGGAATCTTCTGTCAAATTTATCGTTATTACACTTTGTTCAATCGAATTTATCAGACGCGCCATCAATAAATATGTCACGGCGCCGAATAAATATTGTACAATAGTCGAGCCAGACTTGCACGCGATTCCGTGTGATCTTTTCCAGTGGTTATAATTTAATTTTTAATTGTTAAGATGGAAAACAATTCGTTGAAATTGTTGAAACATTATTTAATTTCATCGTCGGTTCAGATTACTCGGATCCGACAACAAAGAAACGGAGCAATGATTGATGCCGTGTTTCAATGCGAAATTGTGCCATTGGAAAAATGTTACACAACATAAAATGTATATAAATCGAATCAAAAGGCAAAAAGACTTTTGAAAAAACACTTCCGAAATACTTATAATAATAACGTTTTAAATAATAAATATAGTTATAAACGCATACATTACACTATGCAGTAAGACGTTTTAACACCAATACAGTAAAACAATCGTGGGAATAAAAACAATGACAAACGATTTTGAAAACTCGGGTCCATATTCTTGCCTGACAGAAGATTAATTGTATTAATTTATTTTATGTTCAATTTCATATTATCTAGATTTTGTGTATATGGAGGGGACTAATAACAGTATATACTATAATATACTCATTTATACATATTTACATTTTTATTAAAACCAACTGTGTAAATTTCTTGTTATCAGAACTTACAAAGGAAAATACTGCAAAATTGATCATTTTAACCTAATCTCAACAGGTCGAAATTACTGTAAGGTGCATACCTAATAATTTATTAATACATTTTTTGGATACACTCATCGCAAATATTTATCATATACAAATTACTTATGTTACAACTATATTAAATAAATGTAAGTACATAATTTTATACAATAACATACTATTACAAGCAAACAATTTTACGATAGTAATTAAATGTTTACACATTAGGCAAATAAAAAAATCGAACAAAATGTCATAGTTATAACTTATTATTTTACACATTAATGATATGCTATATTTCTTTATAGAAATTCTTATAATATACTGTCAGTTATTTTTATAGGACGTTATATGCATGTATACAAAATGTATTTATCATCAAATGTTTTTATCAAAATGTACATTTATTGTTAAATTTATAATATTATTGGAATGTTTTGTAGTGTAATTTTCTTTCATTTAAAATACGAGTGTAAATTTAATTTAATTTTTGAAATTGATTATATTTAATGAATTTCATAGCTGACACGTCTTAAACTTAAAACCTCACCGCATATGAATTATACTGCAGTAACATAATCTATAATAACTTCTAAGTTATTATAACTAAGAACTGAGTTTCCAAACATGTTAATGTAGATACATATATTACAATATATAACTCAGATACTAAACCAACATAACTATTAAATAACTTGTGTAGATTATCTACACTATTATTTATCATTCCTATTCAAAGCTGTTGTGTGTCTATTATTATTATTCAATCGATGTTTACAATTGTTTAAGTACATTAATTTATTTATTTTGTTTTAAGAATTTCTCATCAATATCGGTGTATAATCAATCAATATCGTCATGTTATACAGATTCTAATAATGCGAAAATATTCATTTTGAGGCATTCGTATAGAAAGTAAGTTTGACTTCAACACACACAACACATGGAATATGAATTTTTCACTACAACTGTACTCACCATTCATTTCACATATTTTAATGAAAATAGTTATGAACTAAAAGTTCTAAAAATACATATCTGACTAAAGTTGTGAAAAATTATTATGTTGATTTCCTGAAAGTTCAAAATTGAACTACATGAACAACGTTTAGTAGGGATTTCGATCCATATTTTAACAATACCATAAACCCTTAGTTTCCTGCGAATATTTATCATGCTAGTATAATATAATTCTTATTCACATAGCATTAATAATTCGTTCTATGAGCACTTATGGCATCATTCATTAAAGTGATTTATCATTAATCTACAAATATTTATTCAAAACTTTCATCAAATTGTATTCATGTAATTTTATGACATTTCCCATGATAAGTAAAAAATAAAAAGTATTTTTATAATACTTAAATTAAATATGTCGATATCGATAACAGGAAATAATCTATTGGTATTATAGGTCAAAATAATAATAATAATAATTACAACATTTCATAAAACGTCAAGTGACATCGAACCCAATCGAATTTCATAGTGCTTACTTAACCCCGTGGGACAGTATGTCAAGAAATTGGACGTAAAGAACTTTTGGAAAAACATAATTTTATTTCGAAAGTCTGTGAACCAAAGTTTTTATTTAATTTGTGATTAAAGTCCGACGATCTCCTAATTTATTCAGCAATATTTATTTTACTCACGTACTTTTTAAATAATTATATAAGTAATGGTAGATCAAATCAACTAATAATTTGAATATTATTAATATTCAAAAATTAAATACTATCGTAATAAGAAATCATTGTGAGTAGATTCATCTTTCTCACATAAGAGCAAACACAAGCAAAACTTTGAAGACCAATTTTTTTTTTAAATTTATAAAAAAATAAAGCAAAATTATGTGAAACTAGTCTTTCAATAAATATAATTTTTATAAATATATTCTGGATTTCGGTTCAAATTACATAAACAACGATATTAGTAGTGATAAGGATAATAGAATTTTTTAATTATTTTTAAATGTGTGTAAGCTTTATTATAATATAGATGGCATAAGTGTGAGTACATATATTTCTGAGTCGCTGTGTTTCAAGTATCATCAGTGATCAACTATTAATGGAGAAAAAGCTATATGAAAGTTTTGAAGCACTTTCATCCGAAAATGCGTACAGGTAAACACATCCTCAAAACGAAAATACTCAAAAAGAGTACACGCCGTTATAAAACCCATAGCCTTAACTTATTTCTAGGTCGTATTTAAGGACAATCCAATGTATCCGAACACCCTTCTTAAATATCCTCAATTTATATAATGTATATAATAGATGAGTGTGCGTGCAAAGGTAAATGTTCCTAACGTATACTACACTTATATTGCGCCACCCTTCTAAAAAATAGTTCAATATACGGCATATCTTACTTACTCTTAATACTTTAAATCCAAAGTAAATTAGTTTATAGAGTAAGCATGTTATTCGATAGTATCCGTACTGCATTAATAAGTATTATATAAATAATTATTAAATTGGGAATATGAATTTTTGAATTTCATCCTGTTTTTTTTTTTTTAATCTAATTTCCTCTGAAAAGGTAGGCTTTTACGCTGTACCGAAGTTCAACGGGTCAGGGTGAGGTGGATATTAAATCCGTTTCACAACCCCTAGAACGCGATTCAGGGGTATCGGGGATGTATGATATATATATATATTTATATTTCCTACCACTTTTGGATACCACCAAAGGTCCGTTCTGGACCAAATGAGCTCATACTCCAGTTGTTTTATAAGCGGATTAAAGTGATTAAAGTGGGAGTCATTTACAATCGAAATTACAACGGGTCTAAAGTTTGAAGACAGTGGTGAATAGAGCCAAAATAAAGAAAAATTTTCAAAACGGTTGCATATGATTTCTATGTCAATTTTAAATCACACATCTTAAATATAGGTACGTAGATTTTTTAAAGTTTATTTGAACACCTTTACGTACGAACTACCCGTATAAATTTGATTAGTGTCCACAATATGCCTTTTAGGGTTTTCACATTTGAGCCCCATCTCCATGTTTTTCACACCAAAATTACATGTCTTTTTACGATTTTTGGAGTATAATGTTGTCTTCGTAAGTTGAACGTGTTGGAGTAACAATGACAAATTAACGAGAAACTTTGTCCCAATTCTGACGAGTACGTGTTAATATACCAACGATTATGAAAAAATAAACAAATGGTTTATTTTGACAAGTATTTCCTTTATGCGTTACAAAAATATTCAATATTATAGAAGCAACGGCCAAGTGGTGATGAGATATATTTATTATCATGGTTTTTATTTTTTTTTTTATTCATAATTTTAAATTATTTAAGTAACAAAAACAAAAGAAAACCTAGTTTCTAACAAAATATATGAGTGAAACCGAATAAAGGGAAAATTCGACTTGAACTATACTCCTTATTTAATATTCTGTTTTAATTTTATTGTTTGCCAACATCCACGAATTCATTAACCAATATCTGATATATTGTTGTTTTACAAAATTCAGTAAATTTCACATAGTATATACGATCTTATCTGAATTTTAATTTTATAATGTGAATTGTCTGTATTGCATGCAAAAACAAAATTAGTTTACGGTTGTTAGTTTTGGAAAATATAAGGCCAGGCATGTGAAGGTCGTTCCCCATATAATTTGCATGCAATGTTTTCATAAATGCTGTATAAGTAAAGGCGCGTATAATACAGTGCTATATAGACATAGCGTGCTGTATAATATAATTTATGTACTTTAAAAAAATAACTTAACAGGTTTAAATTTTTAAAATATTACATAAAATTAGAATATTTTCATTGGAAATATTATATCCAGCACGATATTTAATTAAGATAATTGATTTCGTTCCACCGTCGTTCTAATTAACAATGATCAAGATATTGATAACTCAGTTCTCCGAAAAAAAAGATAAAGAGGACAAAAAATAACTCCAACACACTTATAATTTGGTATAAATTTGTTTTTAGTTTATTAAAAAAAAAAGCTATATACTTAACTGAGAGATATATAAAAAAGAATAATAACATATTACTTATAAAAATGTTAAGGTGTGAAAAAATATTAGATAACAGTGATTTAAATAAAGTCAATTTACATACGTCAAACAAAACAAATAATTATTATTTTCATTTTACGGATATAATATGAGTGTTTTTCATTTTATATAAATATTTTTCTAAAAATTAAATCTTCACATTTTTAATAATTATTAAACAGCCATTATGTTCATACGGTTTTGACTAGGAAATTATAATATTTTTGCATTACATTTTTAATTCAGTAATACGAATCTATAGCAATATTAAATCTGAGCAAACACGTACTACATATGGGAGGGTTTTAGAGGTTTAACTCCCTTCTAAAATGTATAAATGTATAATTATATCTGTACAGAGATAACTTCACTAACACAGTTTTATTTTATAGTGTAAATGATAAATACAATTTGTCTATGTTATAACTGTATATAAAAAGTGAAATTATGATATTGATAGTGATCAAATTTTACATTAGAAAATGTTTTGATTTTAATTGCCTATTTTTATTCATGTATTTCAATTTAACAAATAATATTGAGAATATTCATTCTTAAATTAAATCAGGTACCAAAATGCATTTACGAAAACAATACTCAATTAAAAATATTATGATAAAAATTAATATCTTCAAACATTTCATTTCAAAATAAGAATGAAACAGTAATCGTAGGACTGAAATTTAATTGATATTTCTTTGAAGAGGTACGACTGTTACAAGCACTATCTCAAACATCCCCCAAAATAAATATTTGTATACGCTTCAGTTTCTGTGGCAACATTTTATTGATATATTGTGTTTTTTCTAATAATAGTTCACACAGTGTTAATGAGAAAATCAAATTTAAGTATTACACCCAGTGATGCTAGAAGAATGCGTATTAACAAAAACAATAATATAAACGAGAACGTATAAATAGGTATTCTTTTTTTCTGTTTATCGAAAAAAACAATTATGTTTCATGTCAGTACCTAATACTGTAGATAACTGATTAAATCGTACATTTTTTTCTCGTATATGCTCTCCTTTTTTCATTAGTGAGAGACACGAACAAAAGATAAATGAGAGAGAGAAAGAGAAACTCATTTCATTTACACAAAATATTGAAAAATAAAAATACGGAAAGTAAATACTTACAGGCCAAGCCATGTTATTCAAATAGTATAGTATAATATGTAAGTTTACTTTTAAAGATTAGTCTATTTGACAGAATAATATATATAGCATCACATTCGAAATGTCAACTGAAATATCAAAAATATTGGTTAAATAAATAAAAAAACTATAAGCATTTTAACCAAACACTCCAAATCATAGCGATTTGGTGTTTAAGGGTTAACAAACTTTTGTGCGCCATCTGTATATTATTTGTAATGTTTAATTATTACAATAGCCAAAAGGTTATATTACCTTTAGTTTCAGGCACCTTATAAAATCGTTTTAACCCAACAGTTATACTGCTATAGTGTTATTTTCAACTATAGATATATCCTAATATAATTTGTACTCTTTAATGTTACTATCTATCTCGTACGACCTAAAAACATTCAAGCATAATTATTGTACCACGTATCAATTGATAAATAAATTTAAAAAAAAATACATTTCATTTTACAAAAATATTTTCAAAATTCTACTTCTCTCACGAGTTGTTATAAATTAAAAACCACAATTACAAACTACCGAATTAAACTAGTATTTTGTAAACTAGTATTTTGACGCTAGTAAAAGAGAAAAGCGGACATAATTTGCACCATAGGTATTCTTCGCTCCTTGGGTGGAATGCTCTTAGTGGGTGTATTAGATTTTAAAGAAACAATTAATCATTTCTTCAATAAGTCGATTCTAAGCGGAACTTTAGTTTATTAAAAACAATTTTACTTAAAAGTTATAAAGTTTGTTATTATAACAAAGAAAAATTATTTTTTACTTATCTAATTTTATATTCCACTGTTAACTGAGTACAGAAAAGGAAATAATTTGACGAGAAAAAAAAGTATTCCACATTTTCAAATTTTTCTTAAACATTTCTCATATAATTGTCTATCTATATTTAAATTTTCATAAACATTGGAATATAAGAAGATAGTTTCCGAGTTATTTTTATTTTATGAAAATTTCGAGAAATTACTTCTCATATGTACAATCTAGAAGTAAATGGCGATTCAAAATATATATAAAACAAATAAAAAATAAAAAATAAACATCCTTGTAAAAATACTATCTTCTCGCTCCACTCAGAATCTAGAATTACTCATTTAGTTAGTATTTCGGTTGAATTTTATTTCAATATTGTCATCGATATTTTTCCATTTCTGAACAAAATTGTGAAATATTGTGGACATAATTAATTATATTTAACTAACCAAATAAAAATGTAATGCCGTGAAATCAACCTTACTAAATTAATAATATAGTATTAAAATGCAGTATTTAATTAGAGCACGTTACCAGTAATTCTCAATAAAGTTCAAGGACAGCGTAACGAACTGTATTACAGCCTCAAGTCTTTTTCTTTATATCGTAATACAGTTTCACAAAGAATATTTGATTTCATTAAAAAGTTATAAAAATTACTTTATTAAGCGTGATTCCATTTTATTTTAGATTCTGAATGAAGTGAAGAAACTAGTGTTTTTACAATGATGTTTATTTTTTTTTTTTATTTTTTTTTTTCTGTGTTCAACTTTTCGTATAGAAATACTTGTCCAAAAATTTTGATCAATAACTTTTTGAAACCCAATTCGCCTCTAGATTGTACTTTAAAGAGATCATTTTTTGAATTTCTCAATTCTTCAATGTTTTTTTTTTGGAAAAAACTACACAAAATTTGACAAAAACGACTTGAAAACCATAATTTTTTGATCAGAATTTTATGAAAATTTAAACATAGATAGAAAATCCTATAAAAAAGATTTTGACGCAAGAAAATTTTGAAAATGTGAAAAAAAATTTTGGACATTTTTCGAACATTTTTTTTTTT
>JAIPRM010014925.1:403-10450 GCA_025469315.1 Stegophylla sp. TES_Ste_2020
AATACACGGCACCCACAACAGGTGTAATTTGTCCGAAGCAATCGCGATTTCGTTTTGGGTTTTGTTTTTTTTTTTTCTCCCCGTCTCTCTCTTCTCCAGTCGTTTCATCTCGATTTGTTCGCGTTGTGTCGTCGTTACAAAATGACGATAACGCGACCACTCGTCCTGTCGCGGTTTAAAATTGATTAACATTTTTTTTTTTTTTGTGCTTCTTACTGATTTTCAAAAATAAACGAGTTACCATTGTCCGCGTAAGCACTTAACCTGTCGTTATTATACGACACAACAATGCTTACCTCGCGTCCTACCTCAAGTCCTCAACCCGCGCACACCGAACGGAACGGGATCAACGGTAAAAACGTGGGCGTCAAGTTGTTTTCAATTTTCGCCGGAAAAAATCAATATAGACGAGATAATTTGCAATATCCGAGAGAATTCTGTACTTGAGGCGTCTAGTTCAATACTAACCATATAACCTGTAAGAACAAATTTTCAAAACAACTTTTTTTTTTTTGTATCTTCTAAATTCCTACAAGTCACAAAATAATAATATGTTTTGATACATAAAAATATTGAACTTCAAATCAAGCATGGCTTTAAACTGGGTAGGGAAATGGTAAGGATTGATTTCAAAATCACAACCCAATTGACGCAGTGGTGGTTTTGATGAGACTTCCGGAAATTACAATTTTAAGCCTTCTCCCCAACCATAAAAATAATAAAATTCTTTATAGTTAACATACAAGTCAAATACACAAAAAAACTTCCAGGGATAGGTGATCGCCCTCTTTAAAACCGCCACTGATTTGTCGATTTGTACTTCAGATCCATTTATAATTCAATATTTGTTTTTAACATACTTTTAACATCTTCATACATCGTAGTATGTATTTTTGATAAGACACAATTAAAAATTTTGTAATTAGTTTTAAGTTTAACATTTTAAACTTATTTTAGACAGTGACGTATTTATGCGAGAGGTAACAGGAGTATTTGCCTCACCATCCCATCAAAGACGCGTGAGATGCATTGGACAGGCATGTATGCAGGGCGGTAAAATAAATAATAAATGTATGCCCATTGTGTATTGATGTAAGTACAAACAAATTATAAAATGTCCAGAGCACGGAAAACACTTAAACTACACACCAAGAACAATTACTGAGGCCTGCAGTCAAATGCTATATAATAAAATAAATTTAGCCTGAAGTATTATTCATTTTTTTCACTTACGACCGGTTTCGATTTCAAAAATCTTCATCAGGTTAAGAAAATATAGTTTATGAAGAGAAAAAAAATTTCAATAAGAATTATAATGTAGAAATTGAAAAAATGAACTTTTTACATAGAGAATATAATAAGAAAGATTGTTTAAAATGAACAGAGTGGATTTTCTATGAACACATAGATGTGTCAAAAAGTTAATTCTTGTGTGCTCGTTACACAGATATAAATATACATATAATAAATTTTATATCTGTGGTTTGTTATTATTATCTAAAACAATGTATTGATATACAAATAAAAATCCATATATCCATACATATACATTTATATATATATATATTTATTTATATATTTATATATTTATACATTCATACAAAAAAGTGTTTACAGAAAAAAAAAAAAAAAAATTAATAATAAAAATCATTGTAAAAACTCTAGTTTCATCACTTCGATCAGAATCTGAAATAATATACATATTAAATAAAATTAATATTATTACATGTCAAATCACATTTTGCGTAATACTCATTTATTTATCAATAATATTATGTATTAGTAAGTATCCATGAGATTAACATCTTAATATAATTAAGGTCGCACAAGTAGATTTTCGAATTTAATTAAACCTTCTAAAATAATTTATTCTGGTAAGTATTTTACGATTGCGTAAAAAATTAAGTTTAACATTAAACAACTTATTCGTTAACATTGGTGCACAGAGTGTCTTACTCTATCACTGGTACTCAGTAAGTTCTAACGGGTAGGTTAGCAATGAAAACGTTACGTTAAATTTTACAATATTAGTAGTTTTTATTGATTTTCATCAAAATGTATATTATCATAAATTCATAATATTATATTGATATCTCTCACGTTTGCATTATTTGTAACAAGACGCCGTAGTAGGTGTATATACGTCACGCTGTAATCCCTGCGTCAAAACTTACATTATTTTATTATAATGTACTCTCGTCAGTTTGACGTGCAGCGTTGAACACATTTTCGAAGATATTATTACATTCGAAAATCAGTTTCCTGTAGTTATTTCCGGCGGCGGTTGAATCACAAACAAAAAATGAGTAATTTTTATTTAATCGATTCGAAACTGTGTAACAATATTGTGTGTTCCAACTCGGCGTTCGACAACACGTGCGAGATGCGAAAGTGGCATTCAATAGTATTATTATTATTATTATTATTATTATTATTATTATTACGAATAAAGGTCAGACTATATAGATGGATAAATATAGAATTGAAAAAACCAGTCGGCCTTTATACAATATAAATTTACATTATAATTTATTCCACTGTGTTTTATTCCAACATTTTGATATCAACCACTTAGTTGAGATGATAATTTACCTAATTAAGATTTTAATGTTAACAATATGTCACTGTCGGGGCTCGTAAGTTCATGCATTTGCACGTTTTTTTTTTTTTTTTTTTTTTTTTACATAGAAAAAAACATGCAGAGTTAGATACAAATTCGTTTTATAACAATGGCAACCTGAATATGAAATTTAACAATGAAAATTTTTACATATTTTAGGTGCATGGGCATATTTGGCATATATCTGATTTTTATTATAATTATAATTATTGGGAATGATTCATATAATTGGAAAACATAATATGAGTCAAATATTATGGGGTAGTACAAGTAATACACTCAAATTATTCAAACAGATTGAATATATATATGGATACCAGCTTCAAATAGAATTTATGATAATAACATGGTTATTAATTAATATGACTGAGTCATATTATGGTCACGTTCTACTTTTTAGTGATATCTCATTTAATGGATAACCGTATTTTATTACTAGACTAGTTAAATAGTTATCGAAAAACAACTTTGATTTATATTAGTGGTTGAATCAAAAGTGTCTGGTTTATTAGTTTTACCAGTTTTACATTTAGAGGCTTTCTTTTGAATACTTAATGATTTTCTTTCACGCTATTTTGACCCTTGTGCTCGTCATACAAGTTTTGTCTGGTATATTTAATGGCCTATATTACCGTATCACGTAACCAGCTCAAGGAGAAGATACATTTTTACATATTATTTAAAATTTTATCTTGTCATTGCCTGAATCTTAAATCAGATAAGTCATTGAGTATGCATTGTACCACTGATGTATCCTGCAGTAATATGTGATACACGGGGAATGAAAAAGAAGCAAATAAAAAAAAGCAAAAATGAAAAACACAAGTCAAAAAAAGCAAATTGGAAAAAAAGCAAAGGTAAATAAATGGTGAATAAATCGAATAAAATGTAAATTTATACGTCTGAAAATTGTTATGAAACCTGGAAAGGATAACGATGTATTGGTCAACGTTCATATCAAAATTTTGGGCTTATGTCTTTATACCTATATAATTATTGTTATTATCTTTTAAGATATCAAAACCAGTTCGAAATCAAAGAACATAAAACAGACGGTCAATAAAGCAGGAAAATTTGTTTTTATTATGTTCTCGGTACAATGAAAATTATATTGAGAATTTTTTAAACGGTGTAGCTTCTCATATCAGATTTAAATAATATGATTGTAAAATTAGGAGCTTTATTGACTCAATAAGAGTTTTAAATTTCAAACTATAGTAATGTTAATCACTTTTAAGAATAATGAAATGGATATGAAGAATATTATTTTGTTATTTAATTTTTAAATATACCTACTCAATACAAACAATAACTAACAAGTATAGTTCTGTAAAAAATGTTTGCTATTATAAACTGAAGCTTCGCTTGGTAACGTTGTATTAAAAAAAATGGTTTATCGAGTTATCGTTTCTTCAAAACGCATGATCTTCTCTTGACTTGACTCGGTGTGATAATCATGTGGAATTGTGATATGGATATCCTCTAAATGCATTAATAGTGGTAATTATTTAATCGATATTAATTTTGAAGGGAAAATTGAAATAGAAATAAACACATTAAAAAACGAAAATCCCTTTAAAGTTTTTGGATTATTTTCATTGAGTGATTGTTATCATTGATTTTGTACATACATATCTATATATATATAATATTATATTGATTAGTTGAATTTTGCTTTAAAATCATATTATTACTATATGAAATAAAAATTAACATGGTAATTTATGATTTTCGTTTTTGGGCCACTAAACGTTATTCGGCGAATGCGGTCGACGAGCTCTCTAAAAGGTTACCGGGGTCACCATGTCGAGCGCCGTTCTCGACGCACTCCAACATATCAAAATATAACGTTATTGGCGGATAGGTTCAACGAAGTTTTCATTGAGGAACATAAGTGAACCAGTTTCACGGAAAGAACGGGATAAACGTGATATTAATCGATTATCATTTTTATTGATGTGAATAATTCACCCATAATGTTAATTCGGTTTTGCCGGTCATTCGGACGAGTTTCAAAAAACCCTGACCGCGGAAATGAGTACGCCGCGTTAAAGCCAATAACATCAGAATCGTTTACAAAGTATGTTGTTATTGCGGTTTTCTGTATAGTGAAAAATTATCGTAAAACATAAATATATAATATACAAGTATTATTTATATATACAAAATATGAATGCACTTCAGTGATCAACTAGACTTAATTTTAATGAGCGTTTCTCTTTCTTTTCTTTTTTTTTTTTTTCGTGAAAGTTCTTTTGGTGTAGAAAAGCGGTTTGTTTAAAAGAAACTCAAGGCGAGCATTGAAATGATACATTTAATATTTTTAATTAATAGTGGACATCATACCAAAAGCTTCGTACCAAATATGACAAAACGCCCGGAACATGTCGACCATCAATTTATACTACTATTTTTCGGTGGCTTTCATGATTCATAAATTTGGTTGGCCTGTTTCTATGGGGTGATAACAAATTTCAAAAATAATTTTTTCCTTCTACTCCTCCTAATTTCTCCAAGAAGCTTAGTTTTGGATATGTAATTAAAAATTGATTAATTTATCAAATTAAACCACATTGGTTTTTTTTTATTATTATTCTGGCTACCCCTCTAAAATTTGTGACTTATAGATATTATGATTAAAATCTATCTCCATATTTTGTTTTCATCGGAAAATTTAAAGATGTACAGTGTACACTGTCCAAAGATGTCCATTAATAATAATAAGTAGATCATGCATCGATTTTACAAAATTTTAAAATATTTGATTTTCATTTGCTCAGAAATGTTTTAAAATAAATAACTATACAGTAGTGGTTTTCGATAACCTATCGATTTCGGTTTTGTTTATGATTAGCAATATTATGCTTTAAATTATTTAACTTGGAACAATGTTTTTAAAGTTATGTCGAAAAATTAATGTTATAACATTATTATAATTTTATTTTTAACATAATTGTTGGACAATCTAATACTATACTTAAACCAAAACCAGTTCGATTTGTAATATTTATAGACTATAATTATGATTAGTATTGTATAAATATTATGTGTTTTTTTTTTCTTTTTAAATAAAATCTAATGAAATTCACCTTACAATTTCAAGGTTCAGAGATATCATAATATAATGTTTAAAGTTTGAAAATATACCAATAAGGAAAATATAAAAAATTGTTTATTCAAATTTTGTGGAAGCAATAGACCACGGAAATACGATTATAAATAGTTTTATTTTTATATTATTTTTATTTCTTTCAACGAAAGCGAATAAAATCCATAGTAAATGTTTCAATTTATTATAAACATTACAGATATATTATAATATATCGATTTAAGAATGCCATACGATTAGTTGTAAATTCAGTGACAGGTGTAACGAATTATAACTATAGTTTTTAATCATTTTAATAAAAATTACAATGATTTTGTTGTATTTTTTTATAATTTGTTTTTATGCCAATAGTGTATTCGAAATGTCGTTTTAAATAGTATCTTTCCCTGACCGTTTTCTAAATAGAACAGAGTGAGGTACTTGAAACAGAAACGGTTTTGGGAATGAAAGCACAATTTTGGTAACACAATTTCCGTGCGTCTGATAAAAACATCAATACATTCCTGGGGCTCAGAGCGTGACGCTCACCGCCACATAGGGGTCGTCTCCGGCAACTTTCCTGACACACCTACTTATCAAGACGTGCTTAATATTGTATATTATTGTTGTTATTTTTTAACAGTTCCCGGATTTAGTGTCAGTTTACCAGTCGAGACTTTATATTTCACATTTTCACCTCCTTTTCTCTCCGTCAACAAAAGTCATTGTGTCATGTTCTGTATTAAACCACAGAGTCTGTAGTATTCAGTAACGTAACTATAAGGAATTACAAGGGCGCAAATATTTTTATTTTAAACTCAATAAAAGTGTTAAAATGTTATTTTATTTATATTTTACTCGAAGAACATTAAGCAGTCTTCAAATTACAACACTAGTCTATAAAAATATAAAATGTTACCAAACACCAGCATACTTTGGATTATGACATTATATCAAATTTTAGTTCCCTAATATTCGTATCTAAGAGGAAAGTTTCGATCCTCGATCTACACTCTGGTCACGGCACTATTTGCTGTAACAATTTATATCATATTAAGTTATAGTATTGTATGACACATATTAATTATTAAGACAATTAATTATAATTACTGTTATTTTATGAAACAAACTCCGCTTATGTTTATAACATATAATGATAAACTAATATTAGAAAAATTATTACTACCTGTACATAATAATTTCTATCATAAAATCAATATTTATTAAGCTATTGTGTGTTATTTGCGTTTGCTGTTTCTTGTTCAATCAGTTTATTCTTTCGATGATTCGTAATATTACTTTTCCAAAATTTTGTTTTCCTATTTCATTATTTTTTATTTATTTTTACTACATAAAATTACAAATAAATAAATATTGCAAATTTAAGTATAATATCATTTAGTTTTTTTTTCTTTTTTTTTAAACACGAGTTCATTTTATTTAAATTCAGATTTAAACATACCTATAAGCCGAATAAAACTTCAAGGCACTCGAGTTTCCGAGTTCAGTATAGTATTTTCGCTTTGCCATTACCCCACTCTAAAAAAACAACTTAGTGTTTCGTAATAAATAAAACAATTTAAAACACTAGTAGAAGAGTAACGCAAATAACGTTAAAATTTTAAGAAAACATTACTTAAACATTTTCATTGGATTTAATGGAGCGCACAAATAGAGAAGAATAGTTTTACCTATAATCACCGAAAAAATTAAAGTACATGTTATGCTAAATGCATAACAAATTACTCTCCGCGTCAACACAGTGAAATAAGGAATTATTTTTTCTGAATAAAATTTAAGCCATGTAAAAAAAAAAAAATACATGGCGTAAAAAAACGTCCATTACATGAAGCTTTGGAATAGTAAAAAAAATAATAATGAAAACAACGTTCGAATAGTGGTATGTACATTTGAATTTAATCAATTTAATTAAAACTCTAGATGAGCGAAGAGCACAAGAATCCAATTGAATTTAATATACAGTTAAATGTTTTTAATACTTAATGTATGTACAAATGCTAAACACATTTCGAGACTTAAAAAAAATTAAACGTAAATGTAGAACATTTTTAAAATTAAATAAACAGCTAAATGCTAATTTAAAATGATGAAAATTAACAAAATGATAATTATTGATATTCATAGTGAGTTTATTTACTGTACACGAGAGATAGCCATTCTTAGTGAAGAGAAGAATTTAATAGTTTTAAAATTATAAATTTTATTTTTTGTTTTATATAACCAAGTATTAAGGTAGTTAAAGTAGTTCAAAAGTAGTTCAGCTAGATCAGAAATTTTATCCATAGAAATTTCATTTATTTCGTTTTTACCACGTGAACAAAATTTCTACTGGAAACCTATAGTCTATGCACACACAAATCTGAGAACTATTTTTAATAGAAATAATATTATATCCAGGAAAAATATTATTGTTAAACCACTCATTCGCTTCAGTCAGAATCTAAAAATAATAAAATAATAACAATAAAATGCTTTTTTCTACTGGTAATGATGAATATTGCACATTATTATTAAATGGTCTGAATCAAACAAATGTGCGTTTCGCAAAATAATAAAACTAGACATTAAATTAGCACTTCGACCTAAATTCAAACGTATACGGGGCGCTTTTATAATAAACGGTTTAGTAAATTCTATATACAAGAGTGTGGAGATCAATAGCCAGTGAACAGTGTACACACTGTGCGTACTTTGCTGGCAATGTTACAGTGAAATAAATGCAATAGTGTTAGAAAATGTGTGCGAGTAAAAAAAAGCAGTGGATAAAATTACTGCACAACGGTGTACGACACATATACATATAAGAACTCGGGGAATTTATTAGAATACGTCTTTTTTTCGCGTGATTTATTTTCGTTCGCTTAAAATTCGTTCTTATGTACTCTCTACACTACGGATTTTTATTTTTCACCACTTACCGTAATCACGACGATCAAATGAGATATGTTTGTGTAACATTGAACTTTAGATAAAACAATAAAACTCGTGTACACTATCGGGCTACAGTAAGAAATAATATTGTCGTTAGGGCGATATTAGATTTTTGACCAAACTTAGTTTGAAATATGTTTCGCTCTAATGAATCGGTCAAGGACGAGTTTGGTGTATTCGAATAAAATTCTGAGGATCTTTATTTGTATGGGTCTACAACACTTCTAGAATAAACACATATCACGAACGACAGAAACCAATTGAGTTTACACTGGGTGTGTGTGTGTGTGTGTGTGGGTAAAATTTTAATAAAACGGTAAATTATTTCTTTAATAAAACGATTCTGAGTGGAGCTTCAGTTTATATAAGACAACTTTATTTAAAAATGTTTTCCATAACATCTTTTTTTCATGTAATCTTAAGGATGTTTCGTAGTAATGTTAATTTTTTTTCAAATGGAAACTCTTTCATTTTAACTTTGAAATTTTATTTAGGTAATTTTTTTTATGAATTTTGATATATTGCAAACAAAATTCTAACTAGTAGTTTTTGAATTATTCATATTTATGTATTAAGGATAATATTCTCTTGATGGACACATATTTTGGTTACAAGTATATTACGTAATTATTATGAAAGTATGATTTTATTAGCCAACGTCTAATTTATTCACAATATTATGAAGTATAATCACCTATTACATGTATAATATGAACATTTTGACTAAATATTTCTGATTATAGTTTAATGTGTAGATTCACAAAAATTACGTAATACGGTTACTAAATGCGTCCCAGAGACTATTTTCCCTTATACTTAAATTTGAGAAATTCAAATACTAATCATTTAAATTTTGATTTCGATACATCAAAATTACAAGAAAATGACGAATAAAATTCTACCGTTATAATAGGGGGTTGATATTTGAAAAAAGTTTAATCATTACAGGACATACTTAAGGTTAGGCCCGTGCGCAAGGGAGGGGTTTTGGGGGTTCAAACCCCCCCCATGACAGAAAAAATCGTATTTTTCATTTGATCTATTATGTGGAATATTTATCTTATTCGTATTAATGCATAACATAATACAATATAGTAACATAGTACAATACTATAACATTGAACAGTGTTATCTTCACGTTTGCTGTTTATCGACTTTTGTTGTGCCGTTATCGACAAAATATAATGACAATAAAAGAAAAGTATAGAACTAGAACATACATGATAATATTTTATTCAACATTTCGACCGCAATTAGGAGAACACGAAATTACAATATTACACGAAAAAACACTTTTAATATAGGTACTTACAAAATTAATAATAAATATCAGTGCCGGATCTAAGGGGGGGGGGCAAGTGGGTATCATAGCCCCGGTTGCCGTCGG
>JAIPRM010014926.1:0-10450 GCA_025469315.1 Stegophylla sp. TES_Ste_2020
GGTTTCAAAAAGTTATTGATCGAAACTTTTGGACAAGTATTTCTATACGAAAAGTTGTACACAGAAAAAAAAAAAATAAACATCATTGTAAAAACACTAGCTTCTTCACTTCATTCAGAATCTAAAATGATTAATGACAACTCCGCAGTCGTTTAGAAGTATGAATTGGAAAAAAATATAATTCATAATAATATGAAAATCAGTTAGTGCCGAATCATCTGCATGTTCATATCTTAAGATTAGCTGAATCCAATAAAAGTTATATATATATACTTATTCTGAATATCTATTTAGTATGTGTGTAATACTATAATATAAAAATAGCATGATAGCGCTGACCGGGGCAATCAAAGTTATTACTCCCCTTAACATACCCTTCTTTAAATTCACAAATTTTTTTGATATTGTGGTGCTTCTAAATATATGGCTCACCTGTAGATCCTGTACTGGCTTTAGGGGTATTATTACCTCAGACTATTATTGTTAAATTTTGTTTCAAACATTTTAATCAAAGTTAATTTAGTAGTAAGCATTTACGATCAGGTTATAATAAGTGATGATTATTTTTTTTTGTTTTACGTGCGTATGTGTGTATGTCTGTGGATTTTATATGTCAACCACGCGGTACACATTTCGCAAGGTAATTATAATTAATTAAATTAATTACGGGGAAAAACCGTAAAACTGGAGCAGTAACACACTGTGTTGCATGCCCGCAGAAGGACGAGGATGTTTTATTGCAGTTTTTGATCGCGTCGTCGTTTTATAAGCGTATATTATTATAATCTCCTGCGGCGGCGGCGGTGGCGCAATTTCGTCGTCATATTATATATATATATATATACGTGTATGTAATAAAATCGGTCTTTATTGTTCTTAAAACACATATTGTTGTGGTGGCGGAACGAGCGCGCGATTCAATATTCTTTTGCGGTATTTCTTTTTTTCTATCTTTCGCGCGTGATACATGCACAATGGGGTACTCCGCCGATGTACTTGCAGGTATACTTGTATAGTATATTTACCACACGGTGCGAGGACGACGCCGGGGGAGGAGAGGGGTTGCGGCTAGAATAATAATAAGCCAATGAGAGGATAAAGAGGTGAAGAGGACAAAAAAAAACCATATAATATACGCGTTTTGTGCAGTCATCGCGGGCGCGCGAGCTTGGCGCGCGCCACTATACCACTAATAATAATAATAATAAATACAATAATAACATATTATTATTATTATTATTATAGGTGCGTGCGTGCGCGTGCGCGGAAGGCCATTAAAACCCGTTCAAAAGACAAGGGGCGATCTTCATTGTTCTACCGTGATTTTTTTCTTCTTCTTCGCGTCTTTAGTCTTCAAAGACGCGGGTTGTGTATACTTTTCACAGGGTATATTTTTATATTCTCCTTTGCCGGCGCCCATTGTATTCCCCGCGCGCGATATTACCGCCGCGTCACAGCTAGTTATAATAATAATATATCTATACCACTCGGCAACAGTTGTCCACTTTTCTCCGTCCGTCCGCATAAATAATATTATATTATATACTTATTATAATATAATATATACGAGAACGTACCGAATAATAATTAACCGCGAGTCATATGCGTGCGCACAGTATTATATTATTATTTATCGTTATTATTGCGACCACGTCGTCGTCGGTAGTTTTATATTATTATGTGTTATTATAATCGTTTGATCTGCGCGCGCGCGCGCGCGTAATGTCACCGCACTACAGTCGCGCCGCGAGGGATTGTTATTATTATTATTATTATTATTATTATTATTATGAAGCTTTTGTTCTGTGGTTACGGCGAAATACTAGGTCACTTGTTATTATTACCTATATAATCATATATATAGTTCTTTTTTAACGGCACAATAAGTTAGGCATTGTTTTTTATTTTTGCGACTAATGGGTCGTTTTTGCATTCAATGTCAACAGCGGCAGCGAATGTTGCACATTTTTATACTCTCATACAAACGTATATACCTACATATTATATGTATATGTTATATAATTTTGAGATCTAATTGTACATAAACAAAAACACACGTGAGCTTATATTATAATAAGTCTAATTTAATTAAAAAAAAAAACTATTATAATATTTTGATCACTTTGTGAATCATATGCACTTATTTAGTGTACAACATATTGCCCGTAAAAATAAGTATACCTGTACGTTATTTTTGCACGGAATAAGTCGCGTCGGTTTAAGTTACGAAATAAAACACCACTAACCAAGTGTGCTTAATGGTTTTGCTATAATATTTTGTATTCAATTGTTTTCTATTTACACGTAGTACCAGGCGCGGATCCAGAAATCATAAATAATGGGGGGGGGGGTGCTCGATAAATAGAACTACCTAAATACTATAAATACTAATAGCAGCTAACTTCTAATTACACCTTAATATAAATCTCTATTTATAATAATTATATATTTATATATCTATTACAAAAAAACATTTAATACATTATCCACTTCATTTGTTTAATTTACTAATGATCTACTCAGTTTATTTTACGTTTTACATTCCGATTGGGGTGAAGAAGCTAGTGTTTTAACAATGATGTTTATTTTATTTTTTCATATAGAAATTCTTGTCCGTAAGTTTTGACCAACAAATTTATAAATTAGAATTTTTCAAAATTTTCAATTGTTTGTTTAAAATTTTGGAAAAACTACTGAAACGTTGACAAAAATTACTTTTAAGTTTAAAATTATCTATATCGTTTCTTTAAAATTTAACATGCCTACAAATTCCACCCAAGGATCGAACAAAACCGGTTGGTGAGAAATATGTCCAGCTTTTTTATAACACATTTATTTATCTACATTTTATTGTACTTCAATTTCACGCAAGTGTGGCAAGCGATTGCGTTAAAAAAAATATCATATTTTCCAGTCAATTAATAATTTTATAAAATTTTGTGTAGTGAGGTTGATGTGACAAGGGGTGCTCGAGCACCCATAGCCCCCCTCTAAATCCGCGCCTGCGTAGTACCTAACTAGTAAAATTCAAATGAATAATTAGAAAATGATAATAATATAATTGAATCTGTTCTGTATTTGTTAGAGTATTGACTGACTATTTATTCAGAACTTACTGATATGTCCATATAATATATCAATATATATTACATAATATTTTATATTATGAGGTTTATATATAACCATGAGGTTTGCGATAGGTTTTTGAAGAAAAATTTGAGTCGTGGTCCTAAAAAGATTGAAAACCACTGCCCAAGAATATTCTTGCGCATATTCTATGACTACACACACTCGGTGGTCTAAATCCAAAATGAAATCTATACATTACTAGTACATTACAGGACGAGTTTCTTACTCAAATATGCGTTTGTCAATTGTAGTGCAACCGTTTTACCGAATCGAATGAGTTCATGAATTTTGAAAATAAACCCCGTCGTCTTTAATAGTGTTTTTTTTTTGATATTTTACAAATGCAAGAATAGCGAATGAAGATTTAAATTGTAGGTTATTATGTGATATTTTGGAAGTTTCACAGGTGCACGTACGACGTAATTTTATGCGAGTAAATATACATTTTTTATACGCACCAGGAGGACAAGACATGTGTACAACATGTCTACAACAACTTGTAGCATTGATTTAATAAACTCGTAATTTTTACGCCTTTAAATAATAATAATATTGTGTAAACAGCGTTTAATAAGACGTGTGGTGTGTGCACTCTATATAGAATAATCGATAGTGAAAACTGTTGTTGGATGTTTTTTTTTCTGTTTTTTAATTGGCTTTATAGTCGTGCAACGTCTCGGAAAAGAAACATTGAATTTAAATCGTTTACACGTTTAAATAGCTAATTTGAGAGCATTGTATCCAATATAGTGCCTTGTCATCCAGCACAACATTCAAGGCACAGTGTGGTGGCGTTTAGCCTCCAATTGCGCGCGCGCGCTCGTACGCGTGGTATTTTTTTATCCAGTCGTTTGTTATCTATCCATTCGCACCTGATTAACTGTCGTCCGCGTCCATCAATTTTCTCGAGGTGTTCGAAGTTTTTTTTTCCCCGTCACGACTATTATCACGAATAAATTTCTACGTATGCAGAAATTATTCTCGAGTGCAAAAAATCAAGTCATTGCAGCACAAACATGACTCATTGTTTGATTACTGCTTGTCCAATGTGCATTTGAAACGCGTATAAAATAGAAAAAATAGTATGCGATTGAAAAGAATCTTAGTTTTGTGTAATAATTTTGTTAAAATAATCATTTCGTGTGTTACGAATACGAGTCGAGACTTCAACGAAATTGTACTACTTTTCTCGAGGAGAAAAATAAACGTTTAAATGACACATAACAAACACGATGATCCAATATATTATTATTATTATTTCCATCACATTATGTTAAATCGAGTAATTTGATTTTGGTCTTACTTGAAAGTAATCTATTGAACTACAACGTAAAACTATACAATTTGAAAAAAGCCTGTGAGGCAAATACAATTTTTATTAACTTGTTTGATTATTTTGTTCTGACTTCAGAATAACCATAAGTTTCTAATATTTATCTTCAAAAATCGATCCTTTATCAGTTTTAGTATATGCCAGAAAAGTTATAACAACTGATTATTTTGAAATTTCTGAGTTTATTTGAGCAGAAGCCTCCTTTTTTCAATTACTAATATTCTTTGCATTCAGAAGCCTTATCATATTAAATTTTAATTTTAATATGATAATTCATTAGAAAACTTAAAATTATATTATATTCATTTTATTAAGTTATAGATAGGACAGTCAAAACTTCCAGTGAAACACATTTTCCTTCTAAACGATGAGTGGTAAAATGTCTATAATTATAATATTATAAAGTAAAACCTTGTGTAACATGATCTAGTCATTCTAAGAATAAATTAAACTGTTACACTGTGCACGATTATAAACACATTTTCGGATTCTATTTTATACTTTTATAAAAAATATGAACTTTTTACGCTTCTTAGTTCTTTGTAGTAAGCATTTGTATGTAACCAAACAATTTTCGGCGATGGTTAAACCCACAGGTCATTTAACCCACACCTCTCTGTGTATGCCTTTGGTTTACTGTATATACTAAATAAATGAAGCAAATTCAAAATATTTACCTTATGAAGTTAAAAAAAGACGGACATAATTCGAATCATGGGTATTCTTCACTCATTGGGTGGGACTTGGTGGGTTTGTTAAATTTTAATGAAATGAAAAACATTTTTTTGATAAAAGATAAAAGACAGTCAACATTGTTTGACTTTTTTTGTTTACTCGAGTAATTAAGTTTAAAACTTTTAATTTACAATGGTCAATTAAATCAAAATGTATAATACTTTCATTCCAATATTTTTTACCACAAAGTATTTTTTTTTATCGTTTTAGTTTTATCTTTGTTTAAGAGCTAAGCGTCTTTTTAAATTTACACATGTAGATAATCTTAACCTGTTTGTATTTAGATTGGAATGTAATAATAAACTTTACTGTTTTAGTGAAACAAAAAAAAAAAAAGCCTTAACTTGATCTCACATTCTGTTTAAATAATATGATACTTATTTTTTTATAATATATCAAATAAGTAATTCTAAACGTAATAATAAATTATGCGCCAATATAAAGATGATTATTTTATATAAATATAAAAAATATATAATAAATGCATAAGTATATATTAAGAATAAATCATCATTGTAAAATCACTAGCTTCTCTGCTCCACTCAAAATCTAAAATAGGGCCAACAATCTTGGGTCGAAATAATTAAGTGCAGCTGAAATAAGTGTAATAATTAAAATCATCAAACTACGTATTTATTTGATTGACAATGGAGACATTTTTTTTGAGGAACATTGAATAATTATTGCTTTTACGATAAGTTTTTTTTTTTAATTCAAAAGATCCAATATATTACAAAAATAGTTTTTCCTGTGTATTCCTACGTTATAATATTAATATCTATCACTATTTATTTATGTATAGATATATACTGTTCTGAATATGTACATTTAATGATTGTATGGTCTTTGAGCATCATTGAAATATATATATTCGCACAATATTTCTCTATTCTATAGCAGTATAGCTTATAAATACAATTGAACAAACGACCATATGGTCAAATATGTTTTCAAAGAATTTTGTATTTAACATCATTAGTATATTAATTGATTTTATTTCTTAGATGAATACATTTCTGCTCGACCTTTTAAAATTAAAATCAAATTACACCGTTACGTTAATAGCACCTCCTATACTTATATTTTTTAACTGTATACTATACACACACACACACACACACACACACACACACAGGTTCAGTAAGGTAAATACATAATAATGTGTGCGCGTGTATGTGTGTTTGCGGATGATTTCATCATTAAATCATAGACTCGTGCTAGTCCATTATCGCGAGTACACGTGCATTAGCTCAAGCTGTACCTATATAGTGGAGAAAAATAATAATAATATAATAATTGTAGTTTACACGCGCGGTGGCGGGCGCGTGTTCGTCGGGCCACTATTAATTTTGCCGGACGCGAGCCGCCGCCGACGTCGGCGGTTATAATAATATTATTTCTCCGTCATCACAAATCTCATCACTGCACTAAATTCCTCTCGTTACGTCGCGCCGGTGTCTGTGCGGACGTTGTCGCTCACCGCTGGAGGGAATACGAAAATAATAATACTAGTGCTCTCTTGTCCCGAGAATCTGTAAAAAGCATAACACTACAGCTGCTGCTGCGATTCGATGAGAATATACATAATATTATTATAGTGTATGTGTGTGCGCGTTGAAAGGTTGTCGAGATTTTATAAAATAATTCAACGCTATATGTGTATATATATTAAGTATAAATGTATGTATGTACAATGTACACTTGAAATGAAAATGTCGGCACCGCTATACGATATAATAATAATATTGTACTGTGTATCTACTACAGTGCTGCGCAGCAGATGGCACACAACTTGGCGAAACGATTTTAATCGAAACTCATATATTATTTTTTTCATTCGAAACGATTTCCATCAGCGGTTTTTTTTCCATCTAACACTTTTCGGTCGATTTATATATTTCCCTCTTTTTTTTTGGATTCTGAACGAAGTGAAGAAGCTAGTGTTTTTACAATGATGTTTATTTATTTTTTCCGTGTACAACTTTTCGTATGGAAATACTTGTCCAAAAGTTTCGATCAGTAAATTTTTGAAACAGGATTTGGCTCTAGATTGTACTCTAGAGAGGTCATTTTTTGAATTTCTCAATTCTTCTTTTTTTTTTTTTTTTTGGAAAAAACTACCCAAAATTTGACAAAAACAACTCAGAAACCATCATTTTTTGATCCGAGCTATATGAAAATTTAAACATAGGTAGAAAATCATATTATAAGAAAGATTTTGGCGCAAGAAAATTTTGAAAATGTGAAAAAAATATTTTGGACATTTTTCCAACATTTTTTTTTCTCATTTATTTTTTATAATATTTACTTCTCTCGTTCAAAATTGGTTTTATTGAAGAAATGATTTATCGTTTCTTTTGAAATTCAATACACCCGTCAAGAGAATCCCACCCGTCATGCGAAGTATGTCCGGCTTTTTGTATATGATATTTATATTTATATGATACATAATATGTTCTTTTATAAACTTTTCAATTATTTCCAACTGCACACGGTGATAATATACTGATTGTTTTGTAATAACAGTTTTGCTACAACGTGTCATTCAATTTATCAAACGTGATATTATTTTAAAATGCAGAAAAGTGTTTCCGGGAGAAAAAAAAACATATAAACATCATTGCAAAAACCACTCAGAATCTAAATAAGGCATAAAAGTATATATGTTTTGCATTCAAATATAATATTTGTACCGTTGTCGTATTATTGTAATATTATATTATACGTGTATACAAATATATACCCCACATGGTTAGGTAAGAAATACCGAATACGTGACAGTGAAAACGACATTTCTGACACGTGACGCCCGTGCCATGCAATATTATTGTGTACGATTCGTACAAATTAACTAAAATATTAACGTCCTCGTCGTTCGTCAGAATAAATTTGTGGGTAAAATAAAAGAGATACCGAATCTTCGGTACTGATGCGATGAGAATATTGTGTGGAAATATTGCAGCAGTAAATCCTTTTGACAGTGTTCCTTATATAAAAAGGAATTCGTTCTGAGAAAAAAATGGAATTAGTTTTTTTCCTTAGAAAAAAAAAAAAGGAATTAAGGAATTAGTTTCTATGGCGGTGTTCCTTTAGAAAATGAACGAGTTCTTATACTTATTCGTTCCAAATTATGATGAAAAAAAAAAAAAAGTTTTAGAAATTGATAAAAATGTACAAGAAAGTCATTTATAAAATTCACACTAAACTTCTCAATTGTAATAATTATTGTCATAAAAATATAAAATTATTATTTTTATCGAACGCTTTTATGCCAAAGAAAAAGAAATATTTTTTCCTGAACAATAGGAATCTCGTACAGTTCCTCGTTATATTTTTATAGAATATAATTCGTTCAGCGTGCTTTTAAAAGGAACTTCTACCTGGAATCGGTTCCTTAGAAACATTGCATTTTAACGTGGCCAAAGAAGTAAGAGATCCATAATGAGAATGCTTTGTAGAAATGTCAATAATTATTGTTTTCTGGATGAAAGACAAAAGGTTTTTTAATACTTTATATAATCTATTGTAATGTGTCGTAGTAACGTGTGAACTGTTACGAATTTAGAACAATTTTTTATTTTAATAAAACTCTTTTACCATAATATGATTCATTTTTTTCAATTCTCCCTATATAATATATTGTCTAGTTGATCTAATTGAATAAAATATTCTCATACATTTATTGATTATGGTTATTATAACACGACAATAATTTCAGTGGCGTATTTAGGAATTTGTCAAGGGGGGGAGGATATAAAATAATGTGTAATGTGTAAAGATAAAACAGAGTGAAAAGTGTATAAAAAAATCATTGATTATTAACTCAAATGTTTGCGTAATTCATTATAAAATTGTTTTTTCTTTCAATTTTACCAATATTATATTGTCAATCATTATTTTTAGAGTTTTGTGAATAGATCACATTGCCTGTATTGGCAATATGCCCCAAAATCAAATTCATAATCAATTAACTACTAGTAGTTTTTAGTTTATTTTGTCAAGAACCTACCTACCTGACCTATAAGTTTCGACTCTTTTCGAATAAGAATAAACGTACCACGTACGTGCATGAGTAGTTTTTAGTAATATTTAATTAATTAATATTAATTTAGACTGTTCAATATATTTTATAAGATATTATTATAATAACAACCTATTTAATATTTTTATAAAAAACACATTTAATACCTGTCATTGTTATATTTCTATGAAACTGATGATGCATTGTAAAAATTAAATGAACACGCTGATTAATTTTTTAACGTGGTAAAAATCGAATCAAATATAACTTTGGAACGCAATTCGTGTGCGCCCAATATAGTTTTACTTTTGAAAAAACATTTATTATCATGTCTGTGACGAGAATATTATGTGGAAATTTAGCGACCGCATATTTTTTCATCTTTTGGCGCGGCCACTCGGGAGACGACGGAAACGGAGACCATCCAACACGACCCGAGAAAATTCGTTTACACGGTTTTTTTTTTTTTTTTGTTTATTTCGTTTTTGCGACCTATATGACATAATATTAATTTACCGCACGACGTCAGAGGTGCTCGCGACGTTATATTATTATTATATTATTATTATTTCGACTTAAATTGTTTCCAAAGTGTCAAACTCTCGCCATCTCGTTTGTCTGCAGCAGCAGTTTACTTATTCATGAGCTCCGCGAGCGCTGCACCTGCACGTATTACACACACGACGTGTGACATACTTCCATCGTTGCAGATCAATCATGCGCCGCGGCAACACGATGCGAACGAGCATCATAATATAATAATATTATTAATATGACGCGTAAACAACACGTGTACCGGTCGCAGACTGTAACAGCCGGTACGAGATACAAAAAAAAAAAAAAAAACACGATCGGATAAATCGTTGAAATTTATTATTGCGCGTTTTAATATACACGTCAGGTCGACCTGCAGCTGCTGTTATCCCTCGTTCATTCATCTCGTATATCCCCCGACAAACATATCCTTCAACGCGTTTTCTCCATCACCCTGCAATCACCGAATATTATAATATAATTTTAACGATAATAAATTATGAAAAACAGTGCAGCTTGTTTTAGATAATATATTGAACAAAGTGAAGAAGCAAGTGTTCTTACAATGATATTTGATTTTTTTTTTCTGTGTAACAACTTTTTGGAACCGGATTTGCCTCTAGATTGTACTTTAGAGAGGTCATTTTTTGAATTTCTCAATTCTTCAATTTTTTTTTTTTTTTTTTTTGTAAAAAAAA
>JAIPRM010014927.1:0-10450 GCA_025469315.1 Stegophylla sp. TES_Ste_2020
ACCTCTCTAAAGTACCATCTGGGTATGATTCCGGTTCTTTAGAGATATTGATCGAAACTTTTGGTCCAGTATTTCTATACGAAAAAGTGTTTCCAGAAAGAGAAAAAAAAATAAATAAATAAATAAATAAACATCATTGTAAAATCATAAGCTTCTTCACTTCGTTCAGAATCTAAAAATACAAATTAGTACACCAAAATTGCTTAAACCGTTTAAAAAATATTTAAGACCAAAAACAAATTATAAAATCAAATATTACCTTAAAAAGTATAAAAAGTAAAATAAAATGACGTAGATTTATTTAATGCCAAATGAATCATATTGTGTAGGTATTAGGTATTAGGTATTAGGTTAGTAAAAAATCAATCACCTTCGAAGTCCGCATGTATTATATTCGTATATGCGTAATGTATCTTGTGTCGATGTCGTATTTCAGAAGGACAGCGATGTATGTAAAATAGTAGTTGAGCCAAAGAAGTGATTTCTACCTGGGATTTTTTTTTTTTTTTAACTGAATGTTATACAATATCACGTATCATCACGTATATAACATAGATAACACATTATAATACATCATAAATAAGATTTTTTTTTAACAGTTATGAAACACAATTGAAATCAAAAATAAATAAATATTATGGAGGTAATAATTATCATAAATTTTCTCCCAGTTGGCACATTTAAGGGGCAAGATATATATTGATGTACTTTTTCCCACATCAAAGACCCATAACAGTGATAAAAATATTTAAATGGCAAAACAACATATCGTCGTTTAATGTGTAACAATAATGCATATCTCAAAATTTAATAAAATGGGTTTGTTGTCAATATTGATAAGTTTATAGTTATTGCCGACCGTGACAGTTAATAATCAGTGAAAATTTCCGTCTGATCTACCATCAAATTGATGGTAAAACTTACACTGTTATTAGTGTTATTGATAAAAATGTCAATAGCATCCATCTCAGTATAAATAACAATTTAAAATATACCTTTTACGATAGGTGAATATTAAATCATGGCATAAATGCAACTATAGTATCTAGCTAGGGACTTCGTAGCTTTGGTATAAATAATTAAAATTGTATTTTTTGCTTTTCCTGTAAACCATCTAGATCTGAGATACGCACTGTTGAATTTTATGCGACGATATCACATTGAATTTGAGTGTTTGTAACTGAATGACAATTGAAACACAGACATCGGTCTATGTATACGGTATAACTAGAGTTTTCAACTTTTCAATTCTTTAGTATAATTGGTCCAAAAATACCATATTTAATTTATTTTTGCTCTTTATTCTATTGTGTTATGAGCCTGGTAAATTTTACTAAACAAGGAAGAAAAAAATATTTTATTTATAATAATGATAGATTTTCTTCGTTATTATTTCTGTTTTATATGGGAAATTATCCCACCAAATATCGAAAATTATGCAGGACACATTACAACGAAAACAAGATCTTTACTGTAATAGATGATAGTGACGATTGTATATTAATGGTGAGGTGTAGGGGGAATTGACAAAACAATACAATTTTCGAAATGATCGTTATAGAATTTCGATCTTGCCTTAGGAGAAATTTTATACTACGGGTGCACTAGAGGATGGATCTGCCTTCGTGAGCTTCATTCAATTGTTTTTTAGTCATCTATGAAATTATTTAGATACTATAAAATATAGATAAATTTCACCTAATTGAACAAACTGACGATTGTATAGCTTAAATCAGAAGTTCCCAACCTTTTTATCATAGAGTACCACTAGACGTTTTCATGATCAATTCGCGTACCACTTAAATAATTCTAAACCTGAATTTGGAGAATCATTTTTATTTTTTAATATACATTTTACATTCTGAGTAGAGCGAAAAAACTAATGTTTTTATAATCTTGTTAATTTTTTTTTATTTTTTTGTTATGACTTTTTCATATAAAAATACTTTTCTAAAGTTTCAACCAAAATTTAAATCAGCATTCTGTTCTAGATGGTACTTTTAAGAGGTTATTTTTCAGTAGGTTTTCTACAATTTAGTAAAAACTAGCCATTATTTCACAAAACGCATTTAAAACTTTATTTTTTTATGCAAAACTTTATGAAAAATTATGTATAGATTGATAATAAAATGAGAAATATTTTGGTGAAAGAAAAGGTATATGTGAAAATAAATGTTTGTATTTTTTTTTCTTATTCTCAGTTTGGAGCAATAATTCGTTTCATAATAGTTAGATTTGTATCACAGAAAAATATGATGTGCTTTTTAACTCTAACTTTCCATAAATAAGATCGAATACATGATCTGAGGCAAAAGCTCTAGAGAATAATATAAATTTAATATTATTATGACACAAAATGCATATTGAGGGCTAAAAATTTAAGATAACCAGGTACTGTAAATGTAAACAACGAAATGAATTATATAAATTCTTTGAAATCGTAATAAAATTAGAATCGAATAAACGTTCTGGAAATGATTTTATTGTATTTAAACGTTATAGAATATTGGTAATGCATTAAATAAATTATAGATTAATTAACGATGTGACTAAAGAAGTTGGATTGGTACAAATAATAATAATTTAGACGGACCGTGCTTGTGGACGAAAAGGGGCGAAGGGTCATTGTGAAATTATTTCGTATTAATGCATACACTATGATTATTTTCGGCTGGCGAATTATTTATTAAGAAATCAATATTTGCACGTTTCCAATGACAGAACGGTATATTATGTGAATGAATACAAACAATAATTATATGAAATAGGTAGATATTCGTCTGAATAATACATACATTACCTTATTAACATGCATTAAATTTAAAAAAAAGGACATAATTCGCAGTTTGGGTATTCTTCACTCTTCGAGTGGCATACCCTTGTGGGTGTATTGAATTTTAAAGAAAAAAAAAATAATTTCTTCAATTAAACGATTCTGAGTGGAGTTTCGGATTATTCAAGGTAATTTTAAAAGTATATAGCTTTTACTACTACAAAAACATTTTTTTCTTTCACTTGGCCAGTTTTATATTTCACTACTACCCTAGAAAAATGCAAAAAAAATTGATAAAAATAAAAGTGTTGAAAAAAAATTGTCAAAAAACTTTTTTTTCTACATTTTCGAAATTCGTTTTGTTTAAAAATTACTTCTTATATCATTGTCAACCAATATTTAAATTTTCATAAAGTTTAGATTAAAAAAAGGTAGTTTCCGAGTTATTTTTTTCAAATTTTAGGAAATTTTTCCAAAAATTTGAGAAAACAATTCATAATTTCGATAAATGACATCTCAAAAATATCATCTAGAGGCAAATTATGATTCAAAAAGTTGCTGTTTGAAACTCTTGGACGAGTATTTCCATACGAAAAAGAGTTTACAGAAAAAAATAAAAAATAAACAACAGTGTAAAAACACTAGTTTTTTCGCTATACTGAATCGACTTCAGTAAGATGAATCGTTACGGTTCAAGAAACATGCATCGCTGACTATTGGAGAATATTGTGTACAGACTACAAACTGCTCAAGTGATTAGTTTAGTATCTTCGTGTAGGAGTAGGTTGCGAAAAAATCTGTAAAATTAGCGAATCGAAGAGCTTGAACCATAAAATAAATGAAATTAAAATACTAATAGATTATTTCTACTGTAAAGTCCCATCGGCATACGTATAGTTGATAATCAAAATAGTGAACAAAAATATTCAGGTTACATCTGCCACCGTGATGGTCGGTTTACAAAACGCGATGGAATATTGTTTAAAATATAAACATATTGTTGAATTAAAAAAAAAAAAGGATTTTAACTGTACAGTAATTGTGACATATAATATATCACAATTAAATCCCGAGATTTATCACAAATCGCTTTTGTTAAAACTGATTTTGACTAAATAATTATTACTAGAATTAATGAGCACTCTCAACGTTGGAACTAGTTTTCACTAAAAAAAGGGTTGAGTGTTTGGTATATAGTTCGTTAATTAAAAATTATCAATATATTTATTATAAAAAAGCTACCTCGGCAGCAATAAGTTTTTAAAAAAACACATGAAAAAGCAAGAAATGAATGAGAAACACTGCCTATTTTTAGGTTTTATTGTTAACATATTCATTTCAGTCAAAGTTAGTATGTCATTTAAAAAATTAGTTTATTCTAGATATACCTAGTTAAAATCAATTTCGACGAGAGAGGTTTGTGAAGAAATTTTTAACTAATTATAACTTGTTTCATGGATTTCGGATTTTAACTGCAACATATCGAATTTCACCATAATCGTGCTATTTTCTAAATTTAGATATAAAACAGCGATATTTTTATTATCAATCATTAAAAATTCTACTCAGAATTGATGAATTATCTCAGTTCAATAAATATGCACTCATTTCTTGGGTATGCGTAAAAAACATGCATAGCATTTTAGAAATATTGGTTTTAAGTATCATCGAAGGAATTAGGCGTAAAAAAAAGAACGAGGTTATGAATAACGCTTGCTTCGCCCTAGTAAATAATCCTAATTGAAATAAAATGAGGAGTGTAAATATGATCGTGTCAATTTTGATTTCGTAAGAAGTAAATAAAAATTGGTGGTTCAAATATTGATGTTTTGTTTTAAAATTTTAATTTTAATTTATTTAATTCAGTACCATGTACCGGGCGCACTGAGTAGAAACTTGTGTGGAACACCAAGAGTTATCTTGTTTACAAATGTTAATATTAAATAAATAATAAAATCTCTACGATTATAATTTAAACAAGATAAATAATATAATATAATAAGCATGATAATAATGTAAGAAAAACAGTAATTTAGGGATATGAATATAAAACATACTGTTTATTTAGACTGCATCGTATCCATATTGAAGCCAGTGGGTTATGTATTTTTTGAACATGCGTTAAGTCATATTTATTTCATCATTAGGCATTAAATTATGTATTTGTATCCATACGAAATCAAACATCTTGCGACAGTTGGCATTTTTCGGCCATTCAAAGGAGAATTTAATAGATGTATACTATCTAGTATTGATTTTATGATTCATATGCGATAATTAAGATATAAAGAATTAATAATTCTTTTGCATTTTTCTTTTTTATGTGAATACGTTTTCATATAGAAATACTTGATCAAACGTTTCAATCAGCAACTCTTTGAATCAAAATTTGCTTCTAGTTTTACTTTTTCGATATTCTCAATAGTTTTCTCAAAATTTGGGAAAAACTTTCCATAATTCGACAAAAAAAGATTCGAAAATTATCTTTTATTAAAACTTTGTGAAAATTTAAATATAGATAGACAATAATTTAAGAAATATTTTGGAGCAAGGAAATTTTAAAAATCTTATCTCAATTAATAGTGAAATATAAAACTGACCGAGTAAAATATTGTTTTTTTTTTTGTTTTAAAAACGAACTTTATAATGTTTAAGTAAAATTTTCTACTGAGTTACTGAATAAATTATTTATCTTTTCTTTAATATTCAATACACCCACAAGAGTATTTCACTCGAGGAGCGAAGAACACCCAATAAGTGAAGTACGTTTCATTTCACTTGCTACTTTTATAATTGAATTTTGGCAGTTTTGAAGTTGCGGTAGAGCATTATGGTAATTGATCCGGCCCAAACAATTATTCTATTAGTAATTTCTGATTAGAGACTCGAATATAGTTAAAAATATAGTTAAATATATACTTCTTATGTCTTTATGTCTTCGTACTTTAGTATCCCACGTAATTATTTCATTATATAAATTATCTTTTTTAGTTTCCCAGTGACAGTTTTTGTTGATTTTTCCCATTTCATGCCATGATACATTTTGATACCTAGATATTTTTAATTTTAACTATGGTATCAGAATTACATAGAAAAAGTTTTTTTTTTTCACTAAATAGGAAAACATACAGTGTGAGATACAAATTCGTTTCATAATAATGCTTAAACAGAATATGATATTTACTTCTGTATATTTTTGTAGATTTTGGGTGATGGACACATTTAACATATGTATAAAATTATTCATATTATTCATAAACACAAAAAAAATTTCAATACGTTTTTTTTTTTCAAATTTATATCAAGTTGTACACAATTAATTTTTTCCCAGAGCTCTTCGAACAGCTGACAAAATATTATATTCAGTTTATTTGTCAATTCTGCACGTATAATTTTTAAATTTTATGCTTTATTATGTCTAAGAAATTTTTATTAGTAAATTTATCACAAGACTACATTTTTGTCAATTGCATTTAATTGTCAAATTATTATTATTGAAAATTTGTATTATTATTACGTATCTTGGTTATCGTCTTTTTTTATTATTATACAAACGATTAATAAATTAATAAGTAATTAAAAACCCGCCACTGTTCAATTCACAGTGCACACAATGCCTGGGGAAGATTTGAGAATTATTATCATAGGGGTGGGACAAATCCCATGATATATACCTATCTCTATAAAAGAGTTTAAAAGGTTTGTTTTGCTTATTTACCTTAAATTTTTTATATTTATAATTTTTTAGCATATTCTAAACTTTTTTATAAATTTGAGAATATATTCGAATAAATCCTTTGTGAGAGCCTGTTTGAAATTACTACTTCATTGCTATTTTCCATATTTGATAATTAAGATAAAAATAAAATTGTGATAACTTAAACGTTTGTGTGAATATTTAGTGGGAAATTTTAGATTCAGAGTGAAACAAAGAAACTAGTGTTTTACCATGGTTTTCATTATTATTTTAGATTCTGAACGAAGTGAAGAAGTTAGCGTTTTTAAAATGATGTTTATTACTTTTTTTTATTTTTTTTATCTGTATACACTTTTTCATATGGATCTGCTTGTCCAAAATTCTGGATTAGTAATTTTTTAAAACCGGATTTGCCTCTAGTTGGTACTTTAAACAAGTCATTTTGTGAATTTCTCAATTCTTCATTTTCTTTTTTTTTTTTGGAAAAAACTACCCAAAGTTTGTCAAAAAAGACTCGAGAACCATCATATTTTGATTCGAACTTTTATAAGAATTTAAACATAGATAGACAAGAATATGAGAAACACATTGGAGTAAGAAAATGTTGAACATTTGAAAAAAAAAAATTTCTATTTTTCTATTTGTTTTCTTTTTTTTTTATCATTTAATTTTTTTCCTTTATATATTTTTCCTTTAAATAAAAAAAAAGTAAAGTAAAGGCAAGAAAGCCGGACATACTTCGTACTACGGATATTCTTCGCTCTTCGGGTCAGATACTTCGGTAAGTGTATTGAAAATTACGACCATTTTTGAGCTTTATATTAAATTTTCGTCAAAATCCCTCAAATACGCCACAGCACAATGTAGACGTTTAATATATTAAGAACGAAAAGGGATAAATGGCTTCGTTTTAGCGTCGAATTCAAAACGATATCGTTTTCACACGTGTTATACTATGCCTCTAAATGAATTAAACAAAAAATAAATAAATAAATAAAATAAAAAGAACACCAACTAAATGCCTAACCCTCCGGGCGCTATGCATTAAGAACTGGAACCAGGCGGTTTTGTCGCCGCACAAAGTCGCCGTCGTCTCGGTTAATTATTTTTACAACTCGGCTTGACGGTTTTTTATTTCGTTATTTAAATATCTCCAGTGAAAAAAAAAAAAAGGCGCGAATATATGGCGTCGCAATGCAATAATAATGTGCGCCACGCCACGCTATTGATAATAAATTATGCCAGTGTCGGTTTTGCGATAAAAACAGTCGGACGCCTTTGATCGAATTATCTCCAGTGCACGAGCGCCCGACAGAACGTAATAATAATAATACACAAACAAATTATTCCTATTTCAATTTCTTTTTAAGTACACGCGCGTGAATCGATCGTGCGAAACACACTGTTTGTTTCGTTTAATTCGCGAACGCGAAAAAAACAGTAATAATAAAAGCGATTCGAGGAGTGAAACAATAAGCGACCGAGTAGGCGCTCGTTATAATCATTCCTTTTGACGTTTTTATTTTTTTTTTTGTTTAGTGTTTTTCCAGCTTTTTTTCCTTTTTTCTTATCTACGCAGAGATCCGCAATAAATTACTTATATTTTCACCGCCAAACTGTAATCTCACAAAACTCCGACATTATGTCCAACACTGCGTAGGTAAGTGAGGGGGTCGAGTTTCAAACTCCTCCCATTGATAATCTTCTAATGGAAAAAAATTACTATTTTTACAATATAAAATTTGAAAGCTCATGAAATATTAATAACAGACGTATTTGTTTATAAAAAACATACTTTTAATTCTAGTTTTAATATCAAACATTAAAGATTCAAATTAGGTATTGTAAATGTAATAATATACTAATTGGTACTTATTTAGCACTAAATACTTGATTTACTTTTTTTCAGTTTCAAAATTTTCAATAGTTATGTAAAAAAAAGCTTGTCAATGAATGGGTTTTTTACCATATTCTACAGTCGTTTCAATTTATATTATTAGAAAATAATAATATACAAACCAGATATTTTCAGATTTTCCTAAATGTTCTATTAAGTTTACGCCGAATATTGATGTAGCATATTTTTAAAATTCTTGTTCAGTGGTACTCATATTTTCTGTCGATAATTTTATTTCTAAACCTCTCCCATTTAAATAGTATAACAACGTTTCTATCACGTGTTGAATATGGATAGCGAAAATGTATTATTATTTCCAGAAATATTATAAATTATATTACTATAGCTAATTAAACATTTAGGTTAATACTATGAAGGTAAAATATTAAATTTTTATCTAAATGAATATGTGACTTGATAAATAAATATATTACTTTTCATCTAGATTTTGACGTTTTAATAGCTATAACATACAATTGGGTTATTGACTGTGAAACGTAATTAAAAAGACATAATAACCAGGAAGGTTTATTTAGCCAGTATTGAGTTTGGATAGCAAAAATAATATATTGATAAAATATAAGACTACTAGCTAAATAAACATAAGAGATTAATTTGAAGATAGAATATAAAAATGTTTTCAAAATGAAAATGTAGATAAGATAGATGTTTTATCTAGATTGTAACTAGATAATAAATCTTTTTTTTTCATTATTACTTCACATTGTATTACATTATTGGCTTGGTATTGTGATTAGGGTTTATTTTGTGTGTTAAAAATATTTTAACAGATAAGTACTTAAAAAAATACCTACATTCATTTTATAATATATTGAGTTTAATAGCTTACAGTACCAATTTTAATGTATGACGTATTCGATCTATACAAAATCATGGTTGAACGCCAAAGTAGATACTTTAGTCTTTACTCTTTATACATATCTTTTGGTTTGAACTGTAAAAAATTGAAACAAAAGTATTTTATATAATATATTCAAACTGTAAATAAAAAATTTAATATTATGTAATTGTGGTAATGTATTTGATGTAAAATGACTAAATGAATACCTAAACGGTTATTAAAAAAAAACGCATTATACAACAAGAATTATCTAGATTTCTATGTAATAATTTTAGAAATAATAATACCTACATATTATCTAGGTAAATAAATAAATAAATAGATAATATGTAAGTACATATTAGGTACCTAGGTAGTAGTATTTTTATTTTGATATCACTCAACGCTTGATATATCGATTGTAAATCTGCGACGAAATTGTCCCCTAACACTGGGAACGCAGTATTCATGCGTGTAGCACTACGATAATATTCTTCACAGACGTGTGTCATTGTGATTGTGCGTGTAGGCCAAAATTATGTTGACCTATGCAAAAACCCGCATTGTACGATTTAATTTTTGCTGGAAATTATATAATCCGTTAATCGCAGTGTTCCAGAAAGGTATTTTTGGGGGAACGAAATGTAATATTTATGCACAAAATTACTTCAATTTTATTTGTTAAGAAGTATTCGCACTTTTTTGCCGCTGATCTTTTGTATGCGTAGCTGTACAAATACTTGTCCAAAAGCCTTGACCAGTAATTTTTTAAAGTAGAGTATTCCCATAAATAATAATACTAGAGGATAGTTTTCTTCGAAATTTTCAATAGTTCTTTTCAAAATTTGAGAAAAAGTACTTGAAAATTGACATAAATGCTTTCTAATCCCAAATTAATGAAAATTTTAAAATAGACATAAAAAAAAAAAAAAAAAAAAATAAGAAAATATGTTTTGGTGCATGAAACGTTTGAAAATATGAAATGTTTTATTATTTTTTATTTTTACTAATATTTTTTTAGATTCTGAACGAAGTGAAGAAGCTTATGATTTTACAATGATGTTTATTAGATTCTGAACGAAGTGAAGAAGCTTATGATTTTACAATGATGTTTATTTATTTATTTTTTTTTTATTTTTTCTCTTTCTGTGAACACTTTTTCGTATAGAAATACTGGACCAAAAGTTTCGATCAATATCTCTAAAGAACCGGAATCATACCCAGATGGTACTTTAGAGAGGT
>JAIPRM010014928.1:0-10449 GCA_025469315.1 Stegophylla sp. TES_Ste_2020
TAGCATACATATTACACATTTTTGTATTTATCATAAGGTCTTTATTTCTTAAATTTAAGTTATTGTACTCTTTGCTCATTAAGGGCGTTATCACTTATTGTAAACTCTTCTTTACAATAAAGTTATTGTTATTATTATTATTATTATTATTATTATTATTAAAAAACCGGACATACTTTGCACGATGGGTGTTCTTCGCACGACGGGTAGAGTTCTCTTGCAGGTGTATTGAATTTTAAAGAAACGTTAAATCATTTCTTCAATAAAACGAATCTGAACGAAGGAAGTTAATAATATAAAAAATAAATGAAAAAAAAATGTTAGAAAAATGTGAAAATTTTTTTTTCTCATTTTCAAAATTTTCTCGCACCAAAATATTTTTTATAACATTTTCTATCTATGTTTAAATTTTCATAGGTATAGTTCGGAACAAAAAATTAAAAAAAAAAAATTATGTTACAATGTATAAATGTTGATATACAATAATTAGAGCTGCTTTATTTATTTTTATTTTTTATTTTATTACGATGTTTATATTTTATTGACGTTTGAAATTATTTATTATTCATTAGGTGTATGTGAATATATTATGAAAATCAATTTTCGTTTTTCATAAATGCTGTGTGTAGGTAGCAAAATAATTTATAGTTCAATTCTTCAAAACTGATAATTACTATAGTGTATTTAGTTGAAGCTTCGTTCAGAATTGTTTTATTGAAGAAATGATTTATCGTTTCTTTAAACTTCAATACACCAGTCAAGAGTATCTCACCCGACGTGCGAAGAACACCCCGACGAGCGAAGTACGCACTTTTTTGTTATTAAGACATGAAAACTTATGAATTATGATGATCTCACTCATATATATTATGTCTAATTGACCTGAAAAAATCTCGAAAATCGTAAGTGAACTTTTCCTTTATAATCGTTTTAAGTTGTAATTTCGACAAAATTTGTTAGTTTTACCTAAAATTACACACTTTAATATACATAAAAGAAAATTGGTCTGACCGATTGTTTTGAAACTTTGTACCTAGATAGAGAATTTCATTGTGAATATTTTAGTGCAGTAAAATTTCATAAGCACAAAGAGTTAAACATTTTACAAGGGTCTGATTGAAAAAAAAATCAAAAAGTGTACAGACAAAATATATTACGAAATAATTCTAGTTCATGAAACTCAAAAGGTTGATAATGTTCTATCACCATCTTATGTATTTTTTGACGCTGAATACGATGGTGTAAATTAAAATCCACATGCATCAATAGTTTTCTGATAATTTTATTTTTATTCACCATAGGCGACAGTACCAGATTCAAAACAAACTCAGTAATACGAATATTTTGCATTTTTTTCAACTATAACTGACTAGATGTGGCAATAAACATAAGTAAAAATTATGTTACAGTGCATAAATGTTGATTTACGATAATTAGAGCCACTCTATTTTATTTTATTTTATTATGATGTTGTTATTTGAAATTATTTATGGTGTATTCATTATGTGAATATATGAAAATCAATTTTAGTTTTTCTTTAAAACTGATCATTATTATTGTATATTAGCTATAACATCGTTCAGAATCGTTATATTGAAGAAAGTATTTATCGTTTCTTTAAAATTCAATACACCCGTCAAGAGTATCCCACCCCGACGAGCAAAGTACACACTTTTAGATTCTGAACGAAGTGAAGAAACTTATGTTTTACAATGATGTTTATTTTTTTTTCTTCCTCTGTAAACACTTTTTCGAATTGAAATAGTCGTCCAAAAGTTTCGATCAGTAACTTTATAGATCCAAAATCGAACCCAGATGGTACTTTTGAGAGGTCATTTTTCAAATTTCTCAATATTTTTTTTAAAAATGCGAAAAAACTGGAAAAAAATTGTCAAAAAACGGCAAAATATGGGATTACTACAATTTCCGTAAAATTGAAAATTACTTTTTGACATAACTTCTAAAATAATGTAGCTAAGGACTTGAAATTTTCACCAATCACTAAAAATAATTACGAGAACATTTCATAAAAATTTCAAAAAGATTTGATTAATTTTGAGTTAAGTACAGCATTTTGAAAATTTCTAAGTTTTTGTTAGCTTTTATGTAATAAAATTTTTGATTTTTGATATTAAGACTTGAAAATTTAATATTATCTCACTGACATATATGTCTTACTTGACCTGAAAAAATCTCAAAAATCGTTAGTCAGCTTTTTTTTTATAACTGTTTGAAGTTAGAATTTCGACTTAATTCGTTAATTTGACCTAAAATTACGCACTTTAACGTACATATAAGAAAATTGGCAAAACCGATTGTTTTGAAATTTTGTGTTTAGGTAGATAATTTCATTACGAATATTTTGGTGCAATAAAATTTCTTAGGGACAAAGTATTAAACATTTTACAAGGGTAAGACTGAAAAAAATTCGAAGAAAGTACGGCCAAATTAATCGAGTATTTTATTTATTAAGTAATTATGGTGTGGCTTTTGACTGCCACCCAGATACATTTCTCAGACCGCGAACGCTTTATCAGTTATCATATAGATTACACGGACTGCCATGTATATGTTATGCAACACACAAACACATAATATTCGGGTACCTACTCAACGTTACGATTTGACTCGACTCGAATAAAATTATATAAACTACACTACTCACCCAAACACTATTAAATAATAGTAGTTATTAGTCAAACATATCTAACCTACTATTTTATATTTATATTATTAACTTCCTTCGTTCAGAATCGTTTCTTTAAAATTCAATACATCCGTCAAGAGTATCTCACCTCACGTGCGAAGTATTTTTATTTATGTGATAACAAAAGTTTTTTGTTTTAAGTTCTGCCTTATTGACGAATTTGAACCAAAAGTAGTAAAATAATTAATCATAAGGAGTTATCAGTATTGACAAACTCAGAATCAATATGATATTAAATATACATTTTTACATTCAGTATTTAATTAATTGTATAACAAAGAAAATAAATGCATTAAAAATTAAAAAATATTAGATACATCCAGTTTTGCTAGTAGTTAACTGTGAATATTTAAATTGCTAATTACAAATTTATGAGCACTAAGAACTGAACTTCGTAAATCAATTTAAGAGCAGGTTGATGGTTATTAGATTAGGTTTTTGTTGAAGACATAATCAACACTATTACAATTCATTAACTTTATGTGTATTTAAAATAAATCATACAATGCATATATCATTCTTACAATTTAAGTAACTGGTTTTCTGTGGTTTATAAACTAGAAGTAATTTTAAATATAAATCTTGCAGGATGTGTTAAAAAAAAAAAAGTTCTTTAATAAATAAAAATATTTCAATTAATAGTTAAGAAGTCAAAATTCATAAATATGAGTATACATAAGTTTTTTTTGAACAGTTTCCTTTTAGAAATTATTAATATGAAAGATTATATAAACAAAAAATAAATATCATATATAGTATATAATATAAAAGATTATTATTAGATATTAAACTATATCAGTGCTTAATGTTATAGTTTTGTTAAGGGGGTCTAAATTACCTTAAGGGTAGACTATTAATAACTTTTTAACAGTCTACTTTTTACAAGATGAAAACTGAAACAGAAAATAATTTGAGAGAAAAAATGCTCATACACATTTTTAAGTATCAAATATATAAATATATAATTATATTTATAACATTTGATATACACTTTGAGCATCCTTTATTGAGGCAAATCTTGCATAAAATGTATCATCTGGTTGCCACCAAGTGAACTGAAAAAAAAAAAAAAAAACTATTATAAATGTTCAGTAATTTTTGTGAATAGTATATATTCTGTTGAGAAAACCAAATATCCCAGTACAGGAATAATAATTTCCATAAATCCAATAGTCCAAATTCTGCGTAACAATAAATCTATTAAGACTCATAAAATTACCTATCATAACTAATATATAATAGATATCAATATCTAATTTTTCATATATTTATTTGTTGTATAATAATTTATACATGTTCAGTAATGATTGCAAGGTGACAAGTGCTCTCTACTTAAAAAAGTATTTTGGTTGTAGTTCTCTTTTAAATATATGTTTATTCAAAGTCTCGAGGATTCAACCTTGATCTGTGGTACCTACTATATTAAATGGATTAGGTTACCCCAAATAAAAATTTAACAGAGGACAATATTAATTATTTAATTTAATTATAATCAATGAGCTGAAGAGAAGAGGAGAGCCATATTTGTGGGTGTCACATTGGAAGATGATGGTAATCTAAACGAGGATGGATGTTGTTGATGGTTGGATTCTAGAACCTGCTGAAGGTGGCACTCTTATACTTCCGACGGAAATAGTGCTTTAGCTCGATGGTACACATATACTGTTTTCATCACCACATTAAAATCTGTACGTCAGCTTTCGTCATGACCTCATGTTAAACACTTAAAATGTTAGCTGTGGTCTACTTAAGGAGTAATGAACAATATCGATAAAAAAACGAAAAAAAGATAGTCGAATTGGTAGGGGATAGATACGCAAAGTACTGGTGAGAGGGAAAGAGGTGTGTCGATGAAAAAAAGCAGAGTTGATTTACACAATAAATAAAAATAAAAAGATGACCTAAAGAAACTTATTCATTTTCATATCATTTTAGAGCGGGTTTAAATAATTGTTATTGTAATTACATTTTACCAAATAATTTCAATATCTAGTAAGAATGAAATATTTTAGATTCTGAGCGAAGTGAAGAAGCTAGTGTTTTTACAATGATGTTTATTTTTTTTATTTTTTTTTTCTGTGTACAATTTTTTGTATAGAAATACTTGTCCAAAAGTTTCGATCAATAACTTTTTAAAACCGAATTTGCCTATTTATTGTACTTTAGAGAGGTCATTTTTTGAATTTCTCAATTCTTCAATTTATTTTTTGGAAAAAACTACTCAAAATTTGACAAAAACTACTCGGAAACCATCAAATTTTGATCCAAATTTTATGAAAATTTAAACATAGATAGAAAATTCTATAAAAAAATATTTAGGGGCAGAAAAATTTGAAAAAATTTTTGGATATTTTTCGAAAAATTTTTTTTGCGTACTACCTACGAGCTTTCCGCGTATCACTAGTGGTACATGTACCACGGAATGGGTTCCTCTGATCTACTAGGTTGGTGTCTGTGTTGTGCTATTGAGGAAGTGCCTGGCACATGCCATGTCATGGTCAAGGTGAACATATTCATCATGATCATGGTTATTATTCATCATTACTTATTTAAATATTTTATCATAAAAATCAATTTTTGTTTTCATGATAACACGAAAATTTGCATTGCGTATTCGTTTAATAAAAATTAGTGTAAATCTCTAGGAGTGGTATGCTTAGTACAAAAACTTATTATCAAATCAAAAATGCTATTAGCAAATTCACGTTAAATAGAATCAATTTTATACCAGCTTTAAATTTAGAGTGAACCGATATATTATCAAACCTAAGGATAGGAACATTACATGTTTACATGTTTACATTTACACATATGTTTATTTTTTTTATTAGATTTAATCTTGAAACAAGTTATGGAAATTTTAAAGTTGTTATATTTTGGATATTTATAACTTATTTAAAAACTAGAATATCATAAAAAAATGCTTGACATACAAATACAAATAATGGTATCACCTCTAAGACTGATAATAGCCAATTTACTTTTATATTGAACATAAATTTAAAATTTATTATATTCAATGAAAATATGCTATATTTAAATAAGTTAGTAAGATAGATACAATACATGCAGGTGTGACTTTCAATTAATTTCTTATAACTACTAAATACAAATTCAAGAATTTTTGAATATTTTCTATTAATATTGAATTATAACATAAATAACTAAATTAAGTAAGCTAAATTAATTATGTAGTATAGAATATAGATTTTAAAAAACTTGCCTCTAGTTTACCAAGTGTCTTCAATGCAACATCTAGTTTCTCTCTGTTGTTTGTTCCTATAAGTTTTCTTGATGAAAACTTAATAGTTCTATCATCCAAAGAAACAAGGCGTAAATTCTAAAATGAACAAATTATTAAAAAATTAACTCAAATACTTTATAGACCATTAATAGTGACGAAGTCATTAATGATGAAATATAATTTAAAATTTAATGAATAATATCAAATAAATGTGAGGTCAAAAATAAAACTTATAATTTTTAAAAGATATGTATTAATACAATTTAAATTTGGAATAACATTTTCAATATAAGAATTACAAACATCAGGAAATACATATGTATTAATACTTACATCTTTAATAAGACGAAAATGTTCATAAGTATATGCTCGTTTGTGACTTTTCTATAACAAATAATTACATTACATATAGCAAACATACAAACACAATTTTTGAGATTTATGTGACAACCTATTGGCAAACTGATTCCAGTATCAGAGTTGTAATAATAATTTAATAAATATTTTTTGAATCACAAATAAAGATTATTTGTCTACATTTGAAAACTATATCCCAATTTTTAAGTCTCCCTCTCCTCTTTGACTAATTAGTGCCTGTCCTGTATATATTATAACATAATATTTTAAAAAAAATATTACCTCAGAGTTTTGTGAAGTTGGATCAGGGAAATAATCTTGACGAATAAGCATAGAAGATGAATCACAATGTTTCCTATCTGAATTTCTTTTATTTTCATAGCGTGGCATGTTTAAGTACTGTTTATTTGCATGGTCTGGTAAATGAAAGCGCTGTCTGTTTTCATGACGCAGAAAATTATACGGCTCTTTGTTTTCACGACGTGGAACATTAAAGCGTTGTTTATACTTATGATCAGACAAATATTGCTGTTTAGTTTGATTCTGTTTATGTAGATCATATGAATTTACTGAGCGATGAAATCCAATATCTCCTATCGGAGGTTGACTTGTTGATGTAGATGTTGATGTAGATGTTGATGTAGAAGTCGAGAATGGTCCTGTTAAAGTAAAAACTGAATTTTCAATATCCGATTTCGTTAAATCATTTTTATTCCATCTAAATAGCATATTATGTTTAAGTTGATCTTTTTCTACAAATAGTTTTTCAAACATAAAATTTCAAAAAAAATATATCATAATTTAGTATTCAGTAATAATATTTTATATCAGCTGTGACTTATCTGAAACTAGAGTCTTATTCTTCTAACACACTTTAATTATCTAAAAAAAATTATTCAAGGACAAATTTATAAATCTATTTAGGTAATATGTTTTAATTATGCAAGATTTATTTATTCTTTATTACAGTTTCCAATGCAATTAAATCTGGTTTTTAAAAATAAATGGAAGTCTAGGCGCTGTTGTTTTGTTGATAAGATAATATATCGTCGACTTCTTTCCAAAAGAAATTACTTAAGTTTTTTAAAGCCAATTTTTGGTCTCAATTCTACAGAATCAATTTTTAAGATGTTTAAATTTTTTTTTCAACAAAATCTATTTATATTACTGTATTTGTGTATGTTGGATTTTTCTAAAAATGTAAAATAGTTTTTCTATTGTAAGTGGTCTTGTGAATTGTAAATTTAAGGTTTATGAGTTTTGCCAAAAAGGAAAATGATTATTACTATCTGTTTAGGCTAGAAAAAAAAATCATTAGTTTAATAGCAATTATTTTTCGCAGAGACATACTTTGAGTATTATGGTAAAACTTTAAACTTATTTACATCAAAATTATCAAATTTGAATAAGCATGAATTATATTTCATTAGTTACATAATAAATAAATAATTTTGTATAAATCATGACAAATAAAGTACATTTAATTATTAGTATTTTCAAATAGATATTGTCATAACTTAAGTTCAAAACTTTTTAAAACTAAATAGAAATGAAAATTATCACTTTTAAAATTAAATCAAATAACCAATGTATAAATGATAATAATAAGTAAAATTAGTAAAAAAAATTACTTAAGAGAAGAAAATAACAAATATTCAGGTACCTATGTAATTCATAAGTTTGATACGTAAAAAAATATAATAATAAAGTCTTTGATATGTCCTTCTCAGAATCTAATTCTCCTGGTTTTGGAGGGCTTTTTTTTAAGTGAATTATTTGGCAAACTTTCAAAGAAAATGTGAAATTTATAACTGGTAGAACATTCTTTTTACACAGTTAAACAAGATTCTTTTTATTTTCATTGCTTATTGCTATTGAAAGCTTTAAATTACCAATATTAGTTTATGTAATTCTACTATGTGTTCATATATTTCTAATATATCAACAATAAACCAGCGCAAACATTTTGGCTACCAATATCCTATGATATAAAACATAATTTAATATCATTATTGAACCAATAATGAATTTCAACTAAAACAAATAATTATTTTAATTTATGCGATACTCTCTAAAACAACAGTGAGTTTTAGCTTTATCCACTTCTTAGATCAACAGATAGTTAAAATATTAAGTTATTAAAATCAAGTCATTTAGAAATTTGCTTTGGAATTCTATTGTGAAAGCGAAAGAAAATATTTTTATACAATAGATAGTGCAATAAAGTAACAATGACCAAAATGCCATTAGTTGGTTTTGGAAACTGGATATATATATAAATATAGTTTTAAAATAAAAATAAAATAATTAAAATGTTGTGCATAATATAAATAATTATTTTAATCTAATAATTTAATTTAAGTTTACTCAACATGTATAAAACTCAATTAAATTAAATTATAAATTTTTTTATTGTATTTGGTAAGTATTTGATTAACTATTAACTTTTTTGTTTCTAATTAGTATTGTCAGAGCTGAAATTGTATCATAACTATTTTTATGCACATTATCATTTGATTATACATTATTTTTGGTTTCTCAAATGAAACTAAAGCTTTACTAAATGTTACAAATTTGGTTAAAATATCATTAAATTAATACATTAAATTGTATGTTTTGTATTAATCTCTGAAAACTCTTGGACACAAAAAAATTATTAATTATTATATACCTCTTATTTTTGCTGGTTGTTGTTTAACGTCTTTCAAAAAAGGGTTTTTGATTTGTTTTGTAGAATCCCGTTGTTGAAAAAATAGGGGAGAACTCTGTGATTTATTGAGAGGAATAGGAGGTGGACAATTTTTCTGAGAATTATATTGATATGGCATTTGAATTCTTTTTTTACGTCTGTTATTATTTCCATTTGAAGATGTATCCAAACCTCTCTTTGCTGTTTGTTCAAAATTCTACAGTTTGAAATAAAGTATTCAAAACATTGTATTATTAATTATTTTCTTGAAATGTATTAATATAAAATGACATTCTTTGACAACAACAAAAAAATAATAATAATCACCTGAGTATTTAGTTCATTATCCTCACGAAGCAACATAACACTTAACTTTTGATTCTGAAAAAAAGTATTTAAAATATTGTATTATTAAATATTATGTTAAAATATTACTCTTAAATGTCATTAATCTTTATTTAAAAAAATAACAATAATAAGTACCTGAATATTTGGTTCTATACTTCCAAAATTAAACGTTTTAAACGGGTTCTGCATTATTTTTTGGTTATTTGAGAAATCATCCTAAAAAAGAAAAAAAAATTATAAAATACACTATTGAAAAAAATATGTATTAGACTTAAATTAAATTGAAGTGATTACACATTTTAATAACACAATAATTACTAATTAAAAATATTTTTGAAAGAAATATGTATTTAATTTTTACTTATCATGATTTCGAAAGAATTTAATTGAATTCTGAAAAATCGTACTAAATTTTTAAGTATTGCAATTTGATAATGTATTTATTGAATTAATTTGAATATGTAATAGAGCGTGTTAACTAAATCAAGATATAATAGAAGAATAATAATTTGTAGATAATGTTAATATATTCTTACCTGAATATTATCAATTTTATTCAACGCAAAAGAGAAATTGTTTAATGGATTATTTTTATTCATTGAATCCATTTTTGTAGAATCTGGAAATACATTAATTTATTTAAATAAAATTACACTTATTTATTTTCAACATAAATTAATGAATATATCTCACTATTTGTAACTTGTTCATCGATATTTTCTTCCTGAATACCTTTCTGTAAATTAAAATTTTTTAAAATTATATTTATAACAATTTCAGAATTATAGCTATACATTTTGAATGGGAGGGGTTCAGAAGTTATATTTTCAACTATAAGCGTGAGCACCACAAAACAGGTGCAATATTAAAACTTAGTATACATAATAATGTTCATATTTTATGAAAATATTCAACAATTATTCCAAGCTTTAAAGAAAAATTGAGTAAAATATGCAATAAACATAATTTTTCAATAAGCACGATGGGTGTACTTCGCACGACGGGTGGTATTCTCTTGACGGGCGTATTAAATTTTAAAGAAACGATAAATCATTTCTTTAGTAAAACGATTCTGAACGAAGGAAGTTAATAATATAAGAAAAA